>JANHGB010071093.1:2036-12938 GCA_026283785.1 Coracopsis vasa
AAACATAGAAGAAGGCTGAAATCATGAATTTATTTTACATTTGGTTGGACACAGGGGCTTGAAGCACCCTCCCTGTTCGTGGCAGGGATTGGAGCCAGATGAGCTTTGAGGTCCCTTCCAGCACAAACCAGTCTGGGGTTCTGTGATTGCAGGCAGAGGGATGGAGTGGCGGGGTTGTGGGGATAGGGGCTGGGGCTGGCTGGTCCATGCAGGGCAGGGCAGGCAGCAGCAGGCTGGCAGCGTGGCTGGGCATCTTCCTGGGCTATGCAGGGTGCCGACACTGGCACCAGCCCTGCCCTTGGCCTTGGTCCCTCCCAGCAGGCGTCTGGCAAGTGGCTTTCGAGGAATCTCCACCTCACCTGCACTCACTGCCCGAGCTGCGGTGATGCTGCTCTGGGGCCGCGGCCATCCCATGGCTGTGGACGGTGATGGACAAGCACATGGGGGGAAACTGGTGCCGTTTGTCACTGCGAGCCCCAGCACCAACACACCGCATCCAGCCCTTGCGGGGAACCGGGCACTAGTCAGCTCCTGTGAGGGCGGCAGGGCTGCACAGCACGGTCCTGAGGCAGGTGTCCTGGGCTCCGGCTGTGGAGCTCCATCCTGCGGCCTCCATGGGCACTCAGGAACCTCTGTTCACCTGGCACTAAACCCAAGGGCAGTTTTGTGGGCAGTTTGGCAGCTGGAGTTGCTGATGCTTGTTGTTTTCCTGCCCTGATGGATGCTGGTGATGCCATTGGGTCACCCTCAATTTGAATGTTTAATGGGATGCTTAAATATTTAATTGCAGGCTGTGTGCTGTGAGTGTGTGTGCACCAGAGACATCGCCCGCAAGGGCCAGGCTGCTCCATGCAGGAACACGGACATGGGGCCATTCCAGGGGTCAAGTCTGGATCCTCTGCTGAGCCGCCTCTGCCATAGAGCCCTTGAAGGTGTCTGTGTTGGAATGCAGGAATGGGGATCCCTGATGGTTCTGGCCAGCCATCACAATTCAATCCAACTCCTCCCCACGTAAACCTGAGCTGGACTCTGGTGGCTGCACGCTCAGCCCTTTCCTTCCCCCCTTGCACTTCAGAAGCAGACCTGCACCCCTGATTTCCCTTCCCCAGGTTATTTCCATGTGCTGCCCTTGCTTAAAAAGCCCCTTTTATTCTCTTCCCTGATTCTGTGCCTCAAACGTGGGTTCGTGCCGCCCTCCCCGGGCGAGCTCCGGGCTCCGAGCGGGGTTAATCAGCCATGTGCTCATGGCTCGATGTGAGCAGAGACGAGCTCATGGCTCCAGCAGCCCTGCTCCAGGCCATCTGCAACTTTCTGGACTGTGGTAGCTGTTTTTTCCTCTTTTTGTGGGTTCGGCTGCCAGCCCAGCTGCGGCCGCAGCTCCTGCAGCAGAACAAAGCACTCGCCACGCTGGAGCTGTGAGCGCAGTTTGAACCTGAGCATCCCCCAGGCTTGTGCTCTCGCGGCTCCTCATTGCGCAGCCCAGAAGCTTCAGTCCTATTTTCACTCACAAGTATCAGTTTGATGCAGTAAGTCTCAGTGTGGGTATCTGAGGTGGGCTTGGTTGGCTTTTCCATGCCCTGGGAGCATCGCAGGAGCACTGGTGCTTGTACACACACAGCTCGGCTGTGTCACCCCCAAACTCTATCCGGGGCCATGGGGCTGCTGCCTCTGCAGGGTGAGGCTGCAGTTCCCAGCTCAGTATCACTGCCAGGACTGGCAGCTGTTGGGTGCTCCAGGGAGGAGCGCGGCCCCACGGATGAGCTGCATCAGAAGCTGCCCTGAGGTTAATGAGCTGTTGCGTGCTCCTGTTCTGCCATGGGGACGGTGGTTTTGAAGTGCTGCTATTGCAAAGCTGTCCAAGCCTTTTAATATCATGTTCTCTATTAAGAAAGCTGCAACCACCCAGTGTCAGAGGGACGCGTTCTGGGGCTGCGATGTGTGCTGGAGGTGAGGCACCTGTGCTCTTTGATTTCCATTTGCATCACTTGCTGATGCCACTGTCCCCATGGAACAGGCTCACTGTGGCAACCATCAGCCCAGCCCCTGCTGACAGAAAACGCTTCTCCTGGCTATTGCAGTATCCCGATGGAAGAGCAGCACTGGTTTCCATGGTTGGGTGGGAAGGCTGCGCTGACACAGCTGTGCTCTTGACTCCATCTTGTGGGGTCACCAGTGTGATGGATTTGGGAGTTTTGGGGGTTTGGTTCCTCTCTGCCTTTGCTTGGAGGAGGAGGTGGGTGTTTGGAGCAGCTGAGCAGGCTGTGACACCAAGAGCAGCAGCCGGGACGGGCAGATGCATCGTTTCTAGCACTGATCTGTTGTGAAGATCCTTCCTCAGCAGCTGCAAAGGTGCTGGGGTGAAGCTGGGTCTCACCTGTGCTTTCCCCCCATCCTCAGCAGTGTTGGGCCAGGGGCTTCCTGCACTGTCACGATACAGGTGTCAGTGCTGAAGACACAGCAAGTGCCCAACGCATCTCCAGACGGTTGGGAACCTCATCTTCCACAGGGGCTGTCTCTGTGTGTTCTGTTCCTGGGGATGGAGGTAGTAAGTTTGTGGAAGGAAGAAGTGAAACATTCCCTGGGTTTGCATTCTGGACCGCTTCCCATCGCCCCCAGGATGCTGGATGTGAGCAGACTGCCGAGTCAGCCTGCCAAGCAGGAGTGCCAGCCTCGAGGCCATGTCGAGCTGTTGCAAGCTCAAATCAGACCGGCAAATCTCTTCAGCTACTTTATTCTTCAGGAATTAGAAATCAAAATCTTTTTTAGTAAACACTAGCACTTAAAAAAAGAGATCATTCCCAAGGCTGGGATCCTCCATCGCAAATTCCATTTGGTGCCAATGCTCTCCTCTAGCAGCTCCTGCAGAGCTGTTATCTCCTGTATAAATCGTTACACAATCCTAATTCTCCTGCTGCAAATGGCTTCATTATGAAAATATAACATCAAAGTAGACCCAGAAACAATCGAGTTTCTGTTCAGAATCCAAGAGGTTTGGGGAAGATCAAGAGTTTGGCCTTGCACAGTGCTCCGGGGAGCAGGTTGGGCTGGAGCCGGGGCAGATGGGAAGCAGATCCTGCTGCAGCAGCGGGACCAGTGCTGGGGCTTGTCCTGTAAGGGCAGGTGAATGTGGAAATCCTGTGATGACCCGGCAGGAATGCTGAATTAGTGTGGAGTGAATGTGAATAACGTGATATAAATGGACAAGGAGAACCTGTACCTGCTGCATGGACAGTGGGAAGTGACTGATCCTGCAGATTGGGATGATGGGTCAGGATGCTGGAGTGGCAAAAGTGCTCCCTATGTCCTGACCCGGCCCCGCAGCCCTCCCTCCAGCTGCCCAGAGGATTCTGCCAATCCCAGAGGCTTCTACAGTTCTAGGGATGTGGAACCTGCAGGGTCCCACTGTGCTGCTCTGACGGGGGATGAGGCTTTGCTGCGCTGCCCAAGGTCTCTCCTGCTCTGCGTGCTCCAGGCCAGCATGGGGCTGCGGAGGAAGGACAGTGCCCAGCACTGACCTTGCATTATCCGGCTTTAATGAACTTCAGTGCCAGTCCACTGCATGGACTAATTTGTTCCTGTAACAGAGAGAATTAAGCTGTGGCTCGTGACCCTGGTGTTGTGTGTGGCTGTCAGGGAAGCTGCTGTGTCTCTGTGGAGGTAACCGCATTATCTGTGCAGCGCCCATTTAACCCTAATGGGAAGTAATGGCACTGTAGCTTCCCATTAGTGCTAATGGGCATCACCAGAGTCACTTGTCCAGCACTATGAAGCCGTGCCATGCCATGCCATGCTGTGGGAGCAGGAGGGGGATCAGGAGGGGGGTCAGCAAGGCAGGGAAGCAGAGGCTGATCCCTCCTGTGAGGAGAGGACGAAGAAGAGGCCCAGGCTGTCTGCTGCAGGGGAGCTGGGATCAGGTCCTGCAGCTCCTTTTCAGACCAGAGAGCGGGGCTAAACCAGGTACTACAGAAATTCTCCCCCTCTGCTGCACTCTGGGGAGACCTCCCCTGCATCCTGCATCCAGCTCTGGGGCAGCGGCACAGGAGGGATGTGGAGCTGTTGGAGCGAGGCCAGAGGAGGCCACGGAGCTGCTGCGAGGAAAGAGGAGAAGGAGGAATTTGGGATTCAGGGGGGAGCTGAGGCTTTGTAGCTTGTGAGAAGAGAGGCGTGAGCACAAGTGGAGGCAGCTCGTGGGCCCCCAGTGACCCAGGCTCTGCCAGCCTTGGCAGCAGAGCAGGGCAGCCCTGGTGTGAGCGGCTGCTGAACAATGCCCACGATGTGTGTGGCACAAAGGGGCTTTTCTTCACCCAGAGCCCCCCGGCCGCTTGCTCCAGCTCCTGCTGCCCCCACTGAACCTTCACTTGCTCCGGAGCTCCCCTCGGTTGCTCTCTTCATCTCCCAGGCCAGGGACTGAGCTCAGACCTGAGGGTTTTGTCGCCTTCTATAACCCCCCCTTGCCAAGGAACAGCGCATGGCTGCTGGTGGCTGCAGTTTGTGCTCTACTGGGAGTGTAGCATGCAATGAATGTGCTGCAGGACAGGAGCAGGTACATGGGAGAGCATCACTGGCAGGGCCCCAATGGGCCATCGCTGATGGAAAATCTTCCCAGTGTAGAGAAGGACTCAGCTTCCCCTTATTCAGACCACAGCTTTGGATGGCACCAGTGGGCACGGCACCAGTGCTATGATGGTGGTAATGATAATAATTAATGGAAACACTTTTTCATCTTTAAACCCATTGTTTTTCCCTTGTGGAGTGCTCTCTGCATCCTCCTGTCCCTTCAAACTCACTGGAGCAGCTGGGCCATGCTGTCCCAGGCCATGCCCTGCAGGATGCTGCTGCTGCTCCTCGTGCTTGGTCATTCTGCTCAGGAGCTCAGCTATTGCAGTGAGGTGGCAGCCTCCATCCCTAGACTTTATTTCATGTTTCTGAAAGACTTATCTGAATAAATTGGCAGCTAAAATCCTGCTCTCGGCTTGCTGACCTGCTGGGGGATTGTAGCCTTCCAGCGGTGCCAGCAGGGAGAATTCAAGCCTTAGAAGTTGGCCTGGTATAAATGAATTGCCTCCGAGGTGTTTTGATGTAAAACTGCATTAAGCAGAAAGGGAGGAAGGGGGTTGGTGACTGTGTTTGTTGGGTTGAAAAAGAAAAGACAACTTTTCCCTGTGTTTGAACAGCCGAGATGTGTGCCACACTTGGCTCAGAAAGCCGGGAATGCTGCAGAGGGACAACGGTTCGTGGTAAATGCTGAAACCCAAACCTGCTGCCCTAATCCTGCAGCTGACGAGAGTCATACAGAAATGTGGTGATTGCTGGGATGAGCTGCTCAGAACAAGAGCATGTACGTGCCATGGGATACATCCTAAAGGTGTTTTTAGGTGCTGTTCCTCCAGAGCCTCCCCAAGGCTGATGGTTTCAGGCTCCACACCAGCCACCTCCTATCAGAGCAGGGCAAGGTGATGAGTTTAGGCTGATCCTGCCCCTGAGCTATGCCTGGGGAGCCTGTGGCTCTGCAGGTACTTGCCCATGGCTGCAGCCCTGGTCTCTGTTGTGGCATGATGGGAATCTCCATGCAGGAGGGTCCTCACTTTGGTGGTAGATCCCAGGTCTGAGGAGGGTGAGGAGCCCCACTGCCACCACCCGCCCTCCACGCTGCCAAAGCTTTGGGTGCATTGGGAACACAACGTGGCACACAACGGGGCATAGGATGTTGTTTGTAACTGCCCTGTTATTAATAGTTAATCAGTCTGCTCTGTGTTTCAAAGCGTGTGGGCATGGGAGGGAATTGCCAGTGAAGCAAAGCACTTAACTTGGAGTTGTGCTTCTGGCGCTCAGCCTCCAAGGAAACGCTCTCCAGGTTTTCCTGGATAGCTCATTACAGACACAATAAAGGCCCATGATAAATAGGATGCAGCCGTTATTACCCCGCGATCCCTAGGAACTGCTCCACAGAAACTCAGCGCTTGGACAGTAAAACTGTGTCCTTGATCTGTGTGGTGGCATGTTCCCTCCCATGTTCCCTCCCATGTTTCCTCCCATGTTCCCTCCCATGTTCCCTCCCATGTTCCCTTCCGTTGCCATGGCTGCTGCATCCTCCAGCGATGCCCCTGCTGCCGCCTCCCAGCCTGATCCATTAACACTGTCTCAGATCTCTATCCTCTTGGGCTGGGGTATTTGCGTTTTAAGCCATCAGGAATGCCCTCACAGGAGCCACCATATTCACATCCATTTTTCAATTTTCCCATTTATTCCTGCCTCCTTTCCCAAGTACTGTGGTTAATGTGAGCGGAATACCCTTCCTCAAGGCAAAGCTTGTGCTGGCGTTGCATGCCACCAAACTTCTGGGCAAGGACTGCTGTCTCCAAAGGGAAAATTTAGAGAAATGGGATTGTTTCATTGAATCGTAGAATCATGGAATGATTTGGGTTGGACCTTAAAGCTCACCCAGTTCCAACCGCTGCCATGGGCAGGGACACCTTCCACTAGAGCAGCTTGCTCCAAACCCCAGTGTCCAACCTGGCCTTGAGCACTGCCAGGGATGGGACGCCTGAGGCACTTGCAGGCGTTTTTTGCTTTGTTTCACAGTCTGTAAACGTGGAAGTGCTGCTGGGCAGTGTGTTGGGTACCAGAAGGTCACCTCTTCACCAGCCCCTGCCTCGGCTCCCGTACCAGGCTCCCATGCCTGTGGCTGGGAGCTCAACCTCCTCCATACCCATCTTGTGTTTCCCCTAAGCCATGCACGCCCTGTGCCAGCGTGATCATGCTGGAAGTTCATCCAGAGGCACGGTGCCAATCAGAACATCCCAACCCACTGGTGACATCCCCACAGTGCACGTCCCCACCACCTCCCCCTGGGCTGTGCGTGCAGGCACCAGCAGAGGCGCAGGTGGGGATGTGGGCTGGAGCCTGCACTCGCCTTGCTTTGGGCGCACCATGAGCAGTGGGACCCGACACCTCCCGGGCAGTTTATTCCTCTGCTAATTACTCTGATCTTTAAAAACTGCTCCTTGCTCCTCATTCCAATTCGCTGCTCCTGCTTCTTGTGCTGCTTTTCTGCACCTGATTGAAGAGCCCTTCAGGAGTATTCAGCCCTTCAGCTGTATTTCCTCTTTGTGCAGGCACTTACCGATGATAGTCATGTCACCTCTCACTCTTCTTTCTGATATGTTAGAGAGGCTGAGCTCTTCAGCACTGCAAGGCTGCTTCTCTGCCTTCCAGACAGCTTCTGCCTCCCTTCGAAACCTCCTCAGGGTATTCACCTCCCTCTTTGTGATGCAGATACGAAGGCTGGGCTGAGCCTTCCCGCATCCCTCCCAGGCGGGCTGGGCAGAGCAAAACCCTCTCCCCAGAGGTGACTTGGAGCCCCCCTTCACAGCTCCAGCCACCTCGCTGCTGTGCAGTGGGTGAATGCTGTGCCGTGGCCCTGCTCCCCTCTGCCTCTGCAAATACATCCGGGTAGCACCGGGGTCACCGACTTGTTGCATCCTTTATGCAGTTATCTTTCTGGTTAGGTAGGAAGCAGGCATCAGGTCCTGTCTGCCCCTGCATCCATCCCCAGCAGCCTCCGCCAGGCACAGGAGGGACTGGGGGACCTCTGATTGGAGCTGCTGGGTGGCATCACTGAGTGACACGTGAGGGTCCTTCTAGTTCTTCTTCTCCAGGGTAAAGTTGGTTTTGGAAGCAACCTTTAACACCGCTGAGCTCCTCACAGGCAGTGAGGGCTTGGGATTGCAGAGCAGTGAAGTTCTGATGCTTCACAAATGGTGTTCATGCCACCATTTGTGTCCTGGTTTTGCAGAGCCGCTTACTGGGACGGAGCCCTGCAGGAACCTGGTACCCAGAACACCTTGGCAACAGCTGTAATCCAGCTGTGGGCATGTGGACCCCATCCCCACATGCTGTGTGGGATTTCTTAGCTCACCCCCCAAGGTAGTTAACAACAGTTAGTTCCTATATTTTTAAGGGGCTTTCTGGGTTACTCTGCCCATGTTACTCCCTCTGATTCTGGTTTTCAGGTTTGGATTTTAATGAGGAGCTGCCTTGGCAGGCCTGGACTGACTCCACACTCAGTGAGGAGGAGGATGGAAGGAGCAGAGTGAGTGCAGAGGTCTCCTGTGCAGCATCAGCCAGCGTCTGCCTCTCCCAGAGGGTTTAACAACCGGTCCCCAGGCCGCTGGTCGGGCTCAGCAGCAGACTGCTGCTGCCCTTGGCTGGGGCACGGGTGTGACATGAAGCGATGTGACACATTTGCACATGATGTCACACTCCTGCAGGAATACTCGTGGCTGTCCACAGGGATCTTCATTGAGCTGCAGCCCAGCATCTGGGGCATCTGCGGCCGCCGTGCCCACAGCAGCCGATTCCCACGTTGGTGTGTGCAGTTAATAACTTGAGTCATCCCGAGCCCGCCTCCCCAGCAGCACGAGGCAGGGAAAAGAGGTTCTAACACTGCAGGGGCTGATTCGTGTCAGTCATGGGCAGGGAGGTGGCGGGCAGCGCTGCCGCTGCCTTGGCTGCGAGGGGCAGGATGTCAGATGGTTTGGGGAACAAAATGACTGTCACTTGTTTGTATTGAGCTGGGGTGAGGTATCAGCAACAGCAGAAGGTGAGCAAGCTGAGAATGCCCTTTTTGTCCCTTTTCTTCTCTCCCTATCATTTGCATTTGCAACAAGCTCTTCAGGGCTGGCCCATCTAAAGATCTGGGGAAGCAGAGCGGTGTGTGGGTCCTGGGGGGATGTGGCCTCCTGCTCTGCAGCCCCACAGGAGAGGGGGAGAGAACTAAATGCTGTTTGCAGCATCCTCCACACAGTCCTTGTGCCACTTCACTGCAGGAAAGCAGAGCTGTGATGGGCTGTGTGCTGCAGGACAGCCATGGTCCCTCTTAGCTGAGATTCCTCTTCCACATCCTGGTGTTCCTCTAACAACTCATCCCAGCCTCCTGCCCCTCCTGCTGGCGCAGGGTGGGACTGTGCTGCCTGGGCCTGCCTGGGGGGGTGTTTAGATGTTTATATATATGCTTAAAAAAGAAGACTACCTACAGGCTTTCCAAATCTTTTGCAAGGTCACCTTACGTGACAAAGGAGATCAGCACTTCTGCGTAAGGCACTGAAGTGATCTTGAAGGCCCATCCAGCCACTGGGCTGTTACGAGGGTCACTCCATCACCCCTTCAGCGAGGGGATGTTTTGTGCCAGGGTGAGTTGCTAATTCCCGAGGCAGGGACCAGGCTGCCCTGGTTTAAGTGAGCAGGCGGAGGCAGTGAGAAGGGGCTTGGGAGGGATGCAGGGCAGGATGGTGGATGGATGGTGGATGAGGCTCAGCACTGCTGGGGCACAGAGGAAGGGGATGGGATGATTTATGCTTGGCAGGAAGGATGGAGAGGCAGGGATTAATGGTGCGAGGGGAGCAGATGGCAATATTTAGAGTTACAGGGCCCAGCTGGGCATTCCCTTGGCTCCTCCTGAGCCCGAGGAGGCTGTCCAAGGATCAGAGCATGGGGTCCAGCCATCACCTGCTGGGGGGCAGCAGGAGAGAAGCCCCCTTCCAGGTCACCTCCAGACACGTTGTTCCCCAGGACTTTGCTGTTTGTTGTCAACCAAACCACCCTGCCCTTCAGGCAGGAACCCTGTTCTCAGGGCGAAGGAGAATAAGGCCCTGAGGGGGGATGCTTGAGGATACTCGGGACCAGCCTGGCTCAGCCACCCGAAAGCTTCCATGGGCAGGATCTCAGCAGAGGGGACGCATGTCCTGTGGCGGCTGACTGCGATGCTGATAAACCCATTAGTCACTTGTATAACTGCTGCTTGGAATCATGCTGAAACCTGAAGTGGCTCATTCTTTGCAAATTACAAGGTAACAGCAATGAAATTATGGTTTTAACAGAAAAAAGCTCCAGTATTTCAACCTGTAGAGAGCACGTTCCACGCATCCTCCCAGCACCTCGTTTTCAGGAGACCCTCTGCAAGATCTAATCACTGGGGCTAACATTAGTGTAACGTTGATGGGATTGGGCATTGCTTTAACAGAAAGTGCACAGAAGTGTGGAAAGAACTCACAAAAGGGAATGATGGAGATTTTGTCCCTGTCTAATTCAAATCATCCAGAAGCCACAGGCCTGGATTCATCATGGGCTGCTGTTAATGCTCACGTGTTTTGTGGGTTTTTTTTGGGCTTATTTTATTCCGAAGCTAAAATGAGAGGATGAGAGCTATGTGGTGACAGCAGAATAGGTGAGTCAGGCTGGAGTCTGAGCTGCCTGTGATTTTGCTCTCCAGAAAGCCAAGAAGGAATGAATCCAGCTTAGTGCAGCCAGGTCAGTGCTTTCTGTACTGCACAGAGCCGTGAGATTGCTGTGTTTCAGGTGCTGGGTGCTGATGATTCGCAGCAGCAGCAGCAGCAGCGCTGGTTTAACCTGTGCCTGCCTGGGCGTTGGGCTGTTCCTCATCAGCTGCAGGGCTGAGCAGAACAGAGGCGTTTGTCCTCCTTTCCTGGAACCACAAAGGCACAAATGATGTCACCCATGATGCCTGGGAAAATACCTGCAGGGATCTGGATCTTGCCTGGTGGCTGGGAGCAGACAGGGATCAGCGATGGGCACTGCTGCCGCAGCCCTCCTGAGCTCCCACTGCCAGGCTCAGCTTCCAGAGCACCTGCAACTCAGAGCTGCCACCATCAGCCCCTGCCAATGGTCATATTTCCATATGGAACCCATATTTTGCACTTTAATTTCCTCTACAGAAGGGGGGCAAGTCCTGCCTTAGCATTATCATAGAACCATGGAATGGTTTGTGTTGGAAGGGACCTTAAAGCTCATCCAGTTCCAACCCTCCTCCACTAGAGCAGCTTGCTCCAAGCCCCTGTGTCCAACCTGGCCTTGAACACTGCCAGGGATGGGGCAGCCACAGCT
>JANHGB010071098.1:9148-22528 GCA_026283785.1 Coracopsis vasa
TGATCTTAAAGGTCTTTTCCAGCCTTGTTGATTTTATGATTTACCTCCATTTAAGGCTTTCTGGGAAGATGTGCTTGGAAACCTCCATGGCTATAAGCTAATGGCTGTGAGCTTACCTTACCAGCAGCAGCAGTCTCCCTGGCCATCATAATTTGTCTTTTCATAATTATTATTATTATTTAGTTACCAAGTTTTAATTAATATCTTTATTTGTGTTATATTTGGGTTTCATGCCTTTTTTTTCCCTTCTCTCAGCAGATTTTTCTCTAATGTCCAAAACAAGCCAAAATGAACTCTTTTGCCTTCTGAAGCAGTAGTTTTTGTATGGAGGTCTTGCAGGCACTTGTGTAGCCAGAGTAGGCTGTTTGAAACAGTTCTGTAATGCAGCAGTACCAGCGCTGAGCTTCCTTTGAGCAGCAGTGTAGAATATCTGGCTGTTTCTTCTTTGTCCATGGCAGACAGACTGAAATCTTACAAGGTGATTCAGGACACCTAGATTAAGGTTTTTTGCTCTTTTGTATTGTAGAAGACCAGTTTCACCATTCTGAGTAAGTATGGCGTTAATGCTGCAGCCTGACAGTACTTCTAGGGGAGACTTTCCTGCCTCCTGATGGTGGAGAGCTAGGTACCTCCAGGGGGCAGTTCAGCCAAGTCTCCCAGTCCTATTGCTACTCTGGTGACTTCATGTATCTTTTTTATCACTCTCCAACTAATATTCATCTAGTTCTGTGGTGCTTCACGTGCTCTGTTTCTGAAGAAACCATCCTATTCATGAAAGAATCCTACACTTACAAACCTGATGATTGCTCTTCTGAGAGGCAGAGGATATTTGCAGTAGCAATTGTGCTATTGCCATCGTGGCTTGCTTCAAAGGTGCCAAGTCTATGCCCTGCCTTATGGTGAAAATCATTGTAAGTGATCCTAATGATCCTTGTCAGCTATAAAACGCACACATAAAAAGTAAACATAAGATGGTGTTTCATGATTACACCTGTTTCTCTTTGCCTGATAATTTTATTTCCCCACATGATATTCTATTATTCATGAAAATTCTGTCTTTTTAAAGTGACTTACTTTACAGGCAACATTATTATTTCTTTTCCTCTATTTACTCTATCTCCTAATTGCTGTTACATGTCATTAACAGGGAGGCTGGAATTATTGCACCTGCTGGGTCAAATAAGCTGACTTTTCTTTCATTTCTCATTGATCACCTTGTTCAAATTAGTTCTCAACATGCCTGACAGGAATAGAAATCTTCCATATTACTTGTGCCTTGCTTTGATTAGGTAAATTTATTGATTGTTTCAAAGCTAATTCTTATGGTGAACTGAATAGCAGCTTTGAGCAGGTGTGACTGTATATATTGAATCAGGCCCTGGGCAGAGCCAGTTTGGAGACCTTGTGTCAGCTCTTATCATTTGTCCTGCAGAGTCATCTCTCTCAAATCTTAGCATGGTAGACACCCTGAGCAAGGTGTTATTCTGCTCAGCAATCCATCCCTTTAGCTTTCAATGAGTTCAGTGTGAATCCCCCATAGATGGGGCTGTAAAGCTGCAGGGGTTTTTTTGCGGATAGGGTCTCCCCATGCTCTGCCCGTCAGAAGTAAAATGGAGTAAATATAGCTGCCTGTGTTTTATAAATCTTCCCTAGTTACTAAGCTCATAGCAACTTCCAGTATCTGAAGAAGGCCTATAAGGATGCTGGAGAGGGACTCTTCACCAGCAATAGAACAAACTTAAACAGAGGAGATTCAGGTTGAATATAAGGAAGAAATTCTAATATGGATGTTCAGTGCCTTCATCGTGGGACATTTTTGCTCCACACACGTGGATGGCTCACTTCACCTCTAGTACACATCATGCATAAACAAGCTTTTCAGCTACTATGAAGTGCTATACAGAATGCATGTGAAAGTGGCTGTGTAAATGTCAGCTCCTGTAAAGGCTGTATTTGAGTTAAAGAAGGGGTCTGGGGATAAATACAGGTGGTCAGCAATGACTTTGTCCAAGGGGTCTATCCCCTAACTGACCAGGTGGCTGGTCCTTGGGCTTTTGCTGATCTGTGTTAACATTTTGCTAAACTGCCTTCTATTTGTCATGTCAGCTTGGAGACTTAGAGTGTATTCCTACAGACCTCAGCATTGCCAGCTGGTCTGTTATTTCTCAGTGGGGTAGGGAAGGCATTGCTGCTGCTCAGGTGCAGAGGTCACCCCTGAAGCTCCTGGGGCTCAGCAGAGGGTCATTTTAGGGGAGCAGCTGCTGCAATTTTGTGCATCCAAGTCAGGTACTTGCTCTGAAGTATTTGCCAGAGATGTGTGTCTCTCTTGGTTCATATTATAGGGAGTTCAGAAAGCTTAGCCTCCTTATTTAGGCAGCTAAATATGCACCCTGCTGCTTAATTTCCCGAGGTTTCTGTCAAAGACAGACCCCTGCCACATACATGTTGTGGGACTCCAGCAGTTTTGCATGCCTTTCAGCTCCCTCCCTAGTTTACCCTGCTGCCTGCAGTGTTAGCACTGCCTGTGCCCTCTGTGCTGCCTGCTCATCCCAGCCAAAGGGTTTTCCTTCCAGCCTGTTGAAGAAGGTGAATTCAGTTACTTCTTTCAGATGACATCCAGTGTGTTGTACAATAAAAAGTTATTGGGCGCAGAGCTCGTTTCATGTATCACATCACTGATGTGATACCCAGAGATCACCAGCTTTTGTGATTTTCACAGAAAATGTTTCACAATAATTCACCAGATTTTCTGAAATGTTACCATTTCATAATGTTTAACTTGAGAGTTAACAGGGCTGACTTCAGCAGAAACGGAGGGCTTTGGGCACCCACAAACACTCAGCCCAAAGAACAGATCCTCCAGTGATGGGGTTGCTGTCGTTTTAATATGGCTTTTGTGTCTTCATAAAAAATGTAGCTTCTGGTGTCACTTGCATGAGAGTTGATGTTTAACTTTTTGGCCTTTAAGAAATTATAGTTTGACATTAAGTTTAACTTTCCCTGCTAATGCAATTATCATGATGGAACAGCCCAAGTAAACAATAAATACAATAACTCTTCTTTGCCTGTTGTGTGCTTTTACTATTCATAATTTTTAGGACCATAGATATTAGATACACTTACGTAAGACTTAACGAACAGTAATTATCTTTTGGCTAAAGAAAAAGCCCAAACGAATGCTAAGCTGCATTATCGCTTGGCTTCTGACATGAGCTGATAATCAGATTTTCTTGCTTAAATCCATGGTGCTTGAACAATGCTACCCACTGTCTGTCCTTCCCGATATTACCCTTAATTAGAAAGAACAGAAACACAAATCTGAATTATTTCAAAATCTGGTTTCCATGGTCAGTGGTTGGAAGGGCTTAACTTTATTACAAATAAACCTGGCTTTATTTACTAATGAAATCTGAAATGCTAGGCCTGTAATAGTAGATAGTCTAATAGTATGGTGTTTACATGCTGAAAAAATCTTGTGTGGGCAAAGTATTTTGTAATAAATCATTAAGTAATTGAATTATGATTCTTTTATCCAATTAATAAAGCAGAAAAGGAGACCCATAGGAAGCCCTATACCATAGTTTAGGGCAAGCAATGACACACTGTTCTCTAGCCTTGCTCTTTGTATTGTAAGACTTTTTTTAAGATGCGTTTGGTGAATATCTGTTTCTTTCTTTGCATACATTTGGGATTTTGATTTCTCTTTTTCTCTAATTCTTTGTAGGTGCTGAACAATTTCTGAATTGTTTCTGAACAATTGACACAGTAAAAACTTTTTTATTTTTTAGATATATATCTGGGAAAATCTAAATATTTATTTTTTTTATTTGTTTAGAGGATTGAAACCCCGTTTTTCACTACTAGATACCATCTTTTAATTTGCAGTGATAACTTTTATTCCCTATAAACCACAGAAGAGGTTATTTTATGCTACCTGGTCTCTCTTACTCTGATATAATTGCAAATCTGCTTCCATAGTTACTGTTATGGTAAAACATAATTTTAGCAAAATGTAACTTTAAATCTCTCACAAAACCAGAAGAGTAAGAGTGCATAAATAACTTATTTAGTGCATGCTTTTTGTTTCATAGAACATATATATGTAGCACTTGCTAATGTACCAGCATACATACAAATCTTATATCAATAGCTGGAATCTTCTGCAATGTTTTCAAACCATCTTCCTTTTCTAGTAAAAAAGTGTACATCTTCAGAAGATATTTTGCACATAATAAATAGTTATTTAAGAGAAAAGCCAGAAAGAAAACCACAGTGTTCTTGGCAAGCTAACAATTGAAAAGTACAGGTGCTAGGAGTGGGTATAGGTCCAAAGTAAATAGTTATGTTAAGTTCTTTTTTAATCAAGAGAAGGTACCTTTCAGTCTGAGAAATTTATTTCTTTTAAATATTTGCAATCCACAGCCGATAGCATATAATGCCACTTTTCTTTCTTTCCTGACAAAGGGAATAGCTTGTGGTAACAAGCAGATGCTAGAGTGGGCTGTGTGGCTTGAGGTGTACCATCAGCCAAGAAAATCAATATTTACTGTTCTAGTATCTTTGTGGTGTGGGAGTTTGCCTTGTTTAAAAAGAGGACTGTGTATAATATATAAGGCCGTGCTTTTAGTTAATCAAAAGAAGGGTATTATTGAAAAGGGCACGTTTTCTACAATGAGTCACACTTAACCCTCCGTGTCCTATAGTCCTGATCTGTTCATTTATTATGCAAAACACTCAAACTATAATCAGCAGACTGGTTAGATCTGAGAGATGCTTGCCATCATTCTCTTCTTTAAAAGTATTTCTTGGGACATAATAAATATGCTTAATAACAATGGTAAAAGTCGTATTTGTTTGCTAGCAGGGCGAGTCGCTAGCCACCAGCACAGACCTCCAGACTGCTGCCTCCTCACAGTCTGTGAGAGCGCAGTTCTCCTGCCGGTGATTGCAGTAAGGGCCAGAAGAGGATGCATCAACCCTGCAATATGGAGAAGTGCTGAAACACAGGTCTATGAACTACGTGGGGAAATAAACTTTTGCCCTCAAGGAAACATTTGTAATGAATAATACAATTAAGAAATCTCAGCAACAGTTTCACAGTAATAATGGTTTACTTTTCAAGATTAGATTTTACTGGAAAGACTCAGATCTCTCTTCTGCATTGATTTCCACACCCCACACACCCCCTACCTCTTTTCACTCTACATTATGAAAAGAGAGTTAAATCCATTGTGATAAATTCTCATGCTGCCTTTTCGTGCACTGAGCCTCTCATCCGTAATGTTTTAATTCATAGTGGGGGAGTATAAACAAGAAAAACAGATGCTAGTGATGGCTATAAGGATGGAAGCTATAAAGTTTGTGGGCCAATTTGTTGAAATGGAAAGGTACTTATTCATGGAATGAAAATTATTGTTCATTTCACTGTTCAGGTTTGCTCTTGTCTCTCTTCTTCCATGGTTTATTAGGCAGATGCTGTTTATGATGCCATACTTTATGGGTTTCAGTTATGGAGGAGAATAAACCTCTACTTTATAAAACTCTTGATCCTGTGGAAGGCTCTCAAATGTGTCAGAAACTGTGAGTGGTGCTTATGCTTTAATGAAAAAATGGAGTGGCTGAGAGTAGTAAGAGTTCTTATGTCAGCCCTCTTGCTGCTTTGCACTGCACTCGCTTTTCTTTTGCCTTCTTTGCCATGATTGCAGGATTTGGGAATCCAGAGGGGAAGAGGGATTCTGTATGCAACTGAAGGGTGGAAATGTTTTCAAATATGTTATTTACTGAAAATGAGAGCCTGCAGAAAGGGTGCTAAAGGAATATGTTCAGCCTCCCAGGAGCTCATGGGTTGTGTTACCCCAAGTCCTGAGCCCTGCTCAAAGACCAGGGCTTGGCTTTGAGGGCTGGTAGAGGGATATCTCCTACAGAACTACTTCTTCCCATTAGCTCCTTGTGAACTTCACCCCTTGATGCTGCCAAAAGCTCCTCCCTGGTCTTTTCCATTGGGTTTGCTGGCTTATCCAGGAGATTGGATTGAGTGCCCAGAGTGAATACTGTAGAGCTACCACGTGTAATATAGACAAGAAGTTTACTTCAGTCATCAATGCTGCTATTGACAGCTGGTGGGTTGAGAAGCATGGAGGGATGTGAGGAGAGGTGGAGGACTGGAACAGAATGCACAGCGGGCAGGGCAAGGTCATAAATGCTCACCTGGGTCCTGAAGCTGTCGGGGAAGGACTTGGTTAGAGCTGTGGCAAACACAGGAGGACTGACGTGGGCACAGTTACTGTGCATCTGATAAACATTAACTCTGCGTATAAAACTGATTGTTCAGTAGTCATCATGCTGTGTTGGCATTTCACTTACACAGCTCTCACAGAGGAGGAGCCTTCACTGCCTGGTCCCACACTTATAGCACCTTTGGGGATGTTGTGTGGTCCTGGGCTCAGCACTAAGCTCCAGAGCCTTCCAGCTGAACAGGAGACTCAAACCTAGCGGGGGGGGGTGGTGGTGGTGTGTGGGATGTGTGTGTGGTTCACCTCCTCAGAAGAATACATGTGAAAATACAGGCAACAAATCTGTGGTTTCAATCAAGGGAGGCTTAGGATGTTGGAGTTGTCAGTGTTGTAATCGTGAAGCTTTGCTCTTTGTTTTTAAGAAGGAAATTGAATATCAAAGAGAAGTTCAGATGTGTGCTGGTAGTGTGGGCACTCAAACACATATTGTATGCAAGAACATTCAGTGTTTAGTGTCCAATAGGACTCAAAGGGGAGAGGAGTTGTTTTCTGTAACTGCACTTGTACAATAAAATTATTCCTGCATTGCATGTGGAGCATCATCTTGTGACATTGGCATGCAGTAGAATCAGATCACATGCCCTCTTTATGGTAAATCTTTAGTTTTTAACAATTCTAAATGGGTAAAAAATATCATATGGCAATGAATTCCTCTTCTTTATTATTAGCAGCATAAAAGCATCATGTGTTGCTTATTACATTACTTTCTTGCTGCCCTTGTCTTTTTCAACAGTGATGGTTGTACTTTGCTTGAACATACCTGTACTTTTTTCATGCTAAGAAGAACTGTTTCAACTATCTGGCTTAATCTTCCTCATGGTCCAGAACATGGTGGATGACAGTAGCACTGAAGTAGTGCAATCCAATCTCCATTTAAAGAGTTTTCAAGAGTGAGGAGGCTGAGGGAGCTGCTGTATTTCCCCCAGACCAACTTTCTCAAGAGCTATGTCATCCTCATCACCTTATGTCCACTTTTGCACTTTTGGATAGTATTGTGCATTTATTGATCTCTTCAAGATAGTATTCTTTAAGGTAATTTTTGCAGGTAGGAATTTTGGCTTTTCTCTCCTGCCTTGTTGCACTCCGTAGGTGAAGAAAGCTTTCAGTGTGGTTTCTCTTTTCTGTGTTTCTGTATGGCTCTGACACAAAATTTCAGTTTTTTCAAGATGAACAGGAAATACACTAGAAACATGTCATATTGGTTTCCATGAATACCATATTCTGTGTTTTGGAAAGAGTCATAATGACACCTTGGCATGCAGAACTACTTTAAGAACATTGCCTTGAGTTGTTAGGACTCAGCAGGAGGGGCTGTGTAACCTTTTAGCTTACCCTGAAAAGCAGAAGGTCCAGTTTGTTCCTTCCCAGTAGTTGAGGGTCAAATGTTTGCTCAGTGGGGAGCAAAATATTTTCCGTATAGTCTCCAGCTTCAAAGGAGAATTGGTGTGAGGCCAAATGCCAAGTGCTTTGGAAATTTCTCCCAGTAGACTAAGGGCTACAGTTTGTTTCAAATTATTGCTAAGAGAGGGCAGAGATTCATCACGGGGAGTCTTGATAAGATGCTTTAATTTAGGAACTGCCTCAAATCCTCAGAAAGAGGTGCTTGGAAAGATATGCTTGAGAACAGGAGGGGAAATTCTCCATTTAGAAAGTCTGCTGTCACCTTAAGAGAAACTTGGATTTGTATGTTTTCTACACTGAGAGATGTGACAATTTTTTTGTGTATTTTGAAAGTGGCAGAGCAAGTGTCACCTCAGCATATAATTTCCAGCAATATATGGGGCAAAATAAAATTCTGCTCTTTGCGCTAGGTTGCAAGACTGCTTAGCATTAATTCATAATGTATTTAGGTATTCTCAGGCTCCATCTATGTATAGATTGCAAGTTGAATGTCTGACATAAAAAGAGGACTGTTATGAACAGATATGCAAAAATAGTTGATTCGTGGACATCAAAAAGAATATTGGGAAAACAGACAAGATGGAGCATTCCGAGTGTTTTTCAATTTTTTACATAAACTAACTTCACTCTGTCTGAGTATGTAAACAGCTTGTAGTTCCTAGAATAAGAGTGAAAATAATTTATTGATATATTGATTAATGTCTACAGAACATTTAATTATGGCTAATGAGTGTGTGCTACTTGACAGGTATGTCTGCATATTATATATGCATGGCAGGGGATGTGTGGTTGCCTAGGCTATGTATATATATTTATTTTCATACACATGCACATACATATTTATATAAAATTATACTTTTAATAAAAAATTGCACTTCTGTCACCTGTTATTATCATACCTGCATTGTTCTAGTTAGCTAATGTGAGGATGTATATATAGGGCCTGTGTCTATTACACGTAGTGTTCTTTAAATCAAGGTATTAACACTGGATGTGTTTGCAGTCTCTCCTTTTGGACCTAGTTTACTTTTATTATGCAGAAGCTGATGCTACTTCTGAGTTTTCCTAGTGAAATTATTGATATCAGAATTATTAGATTGGATATAAGGAGGAAGCTCTTTACTGTGAGGGTGGTGAGGCACTGGAATGGGTTGCCCAAGGAAGCTGTGAATGCTCCATCCCTGGCGGTGTTCAAGGTCAGGCTTGACAAAGCCTTGGACAACATAGTCTAGTGGAAGGCATCCCTGACCATGTCAGGGGGGTTGGAATTAGATGATCATAAGGTCCTTTCCAACCCTAAACATTCTATGATTCTATGATAATCCACCATGAAAGTAGCATCACTGACAAGATAAAAGAATACCCCAATTTCTTAGTTATTCATTTTAGACATCCATCACTACAGCTACAATGTCAAAAGTCACAAGAGAGAATATGTGGCATATTGGAAACCCCCATCAAGTGTTTTTAACCTATGGACATTATGTGGGCATTCTGTCTGCTACTATTTGCCCAAAAATTGCAAGAATATGAGGCAGAAATCTCTATCATTCTGGATAAGTGCTTTCTGGGGGTTTGGTTCTGTTTGGTTTGGGTTTTTTTGTTTGGTTGAAGTTTTTGATTGGTCGTGGTTAGTGGTTTTTTGTTCGTTTTTTTTTTGGTTGGTTGGTTTTTTTGGTGGTGGGTGGTTTGGGGTTTTTTTCTTTCTTTTTTTGTTTTTGGGGGTTTTGGGGGTTTTTAAGTTTCAGTATCCATTATGAGTAATGTGGAAGGTAAAGTCAGAAATGGAAAACTCTTTCGGGAAGACTAGCAACATTTTCTTGCTAGACCTAGATTGGACACTTGCTCTCCTCACATAGTCCAAGTCTGTGTAACATAATTCATCCTGGCAATCCTTAAGGATGCAAGATTGCCAGGATCACTCTGTGAAGAACAATAGGGTTTGAGAAAAGTACGTTCCTCAGGGTTTTCTTCAGCTCTCTGTTGCCAGCAGTAATGGCACACTGCATTCCTTGAAATGGGTGAATATCAAAAAGCCCAAATCACAGATATCCACAGGGTTAACTTTGTATTCTCACGAACTGAAGTTTAAAATCCATTAAACATTAATCGTTTGCAATGCTTTGAGCCATAGCACTGACCTGACCCATTAAAACAGAGCAATTCCTATTGGTGAAAAGCGTGTAGTCTTTTTAACCTGACACTTCACACTTCAGCAATAATGAGACTAAAACCCAAATGAAGTCATGTGTCGCTTTGACTGGAGATAAACAGAGCTAACTCTGCTTTATTTGATGACCTCCCATAGTGTGGGAAGGCTCAGCCTGAAATTTTTCACATACGTATCTAAGGCACTGAAGCTTTCCTGACATTTTTCATTGTACAGTATTTTATGCTCTCATTTGAGCCCTTTGATGATCCTCTCTGGGATTTTGTTTTGCCTTAAATGGTTCTGTAAGTTTCTTTGTAAAGCTAAGACTGCTAAACCCACTGTTGATGCCATGTTTGTTTTCTTTCGTCATAATGAAGTATCAACTATTTGATTCACAGTCATTCTTGTTACATGAAAACTTCAGCATGACCCTCACTGGGAAAGATCTGGTTTCATTCCAGAGTCTTTGATGCATCTGCGCAATTAAAATGCCATCTATTTTGAACCATTTAAAACAGAGATAAGCTATGAGAAAAAGAACCTGTGTAATGCAAAAAATACTAGCATTTCAATGTCTGAACTGTGCAAAGTTATCAGAGGGAAGCAGTTGTGCAAAGTTATCAGAGGGAAGCAGTTAAATCCAGTGTCCTATTCAAGCTAATTACTGCCCAGATAACAATCTCACCTGTGCTGAATGGATGCAGAGCCTTTCTCATACCTGTTATAGCAGTATATGATTTCATAATCCAAAAAACATGAGGCATACACATTGTTAGAGACATTTACAATGAATTCAGTTGCAGCAGCTCAGCACACCAAGGCCAAGTGGGCCAGCACCTGACAAAGGCTGGTTTGTGGTAAAGGAAAATATACATCTCTCCTTTCCTGCTTGCAAAGAGGGAAAACAATAGGGCATTAAATGCCACAGATGTTTTAACAAACATGCAGTTTTTGCAGTCATCACAGAATGAAATAAAATAAAGGGAAGCCCCCAGTGACAGCACCCACTACAGCAACCACTGTAACATCTATGTTGACCTTCACAGAAGTGATGAGGGTAGCAAAACCCAGTGCAAGCAAAGCTGGTTACCATATTTCTGATCAAATGATGGAAAACTGCAAAGAGTTTTTAAAAACAATGCTTGTGAATGATACAAATAAGTGCATGTGGCATAGTACAGACCACGTGTGAAAAGCTTTTCATTGTAGTTTTCATTTATTTCAAATGAAGCAAGGCAGATGTTCCGTTCTCCTGGTACCACATGCTCAGTGGGTAATAATGGGCTCCCCTGTGCTGAACATCACATGTTTTCCTGATACAGGAAAACATGTGTTTTCCTGGCACATGTTTTCCTTGTGTGCAGGAAAACAATGCCAATCTTCCCTCCATTACTTAAACGTGCTTTATTTCTCATATGACGTTAGCTAAGCAGGCTTTGAACTGTCACTCACTCAGACTTTAGACCAGCAAGACAGATACAAAAAAAAGGCAAAAACTAGGTTGTGACAGAAACAAGATAAATGTTTTCGATGAATGAATGAATGAATCTTTCCCATTGTTCTGTGAAATGCTCCAAACACAGAGCAGCCAGTTCCCCAACCCGACAGCAAACAAGAATGGCTTCCAGGAGTTGAACAGGAAAGCCAGAAGAGGAATGAGCCAAGAACCACAGGTTCAAAGTGCAAAGCCCCTTATGCTTCTTAAGGGAGATTACATGATTTACATAAGGTCAGAAGGGAGCCAAGGTTCAAGCTGCGATCCAAATTCAAATGTTTTTGGAAGCCTCATTTTTTGACACAGTTTAGATTGTTTCATCTTATCAGAAGAGAGCCTGGGAGTCTGCCTTGATGTTCCCAAATTAAAATGTGCTCAACTAACCACATGCCCTGCAATTCCTCTTTTCTTCCTCCCTTCAGGGCTTTCAGGGACAAGTTTTTCCCAGGACCCTCAATCCCAGCCAGCAATATGCAAAGCAGGAGTGGTACCAATCTACTGCACCCTGGGAAAGCACAGAGTAACCAGCTGTGGGGGGAGTCTGTAGCCCGTATCACATCCATCAGCTTCCCCAAGCACCAGCCCGTTATTAGCACAGTCAGGCTCTGCCATAAGCCCACTGGTTAGGCTCTTCATGCCAGAATGGGAAGAAATAGAAAGTTTCTACAACAGCCACCCACAGCTGCTGCAGCACAGGGGACACTTCATCACCAGCATCTGGCACCAGCACTGAAAACATGGTGTGGAGGAAGTCCTTCTCCTCCTGAAATGCTGTCTTTGCCTATCCAAGCAAAGCCTGTTTGCTAAAGCTCTGCAGAGAAATGAGGACCCAGTCCTGGGGAGCATAAACTTTACTCATGTGCTGAGGGCTAGATACATTTTTACAAGCCTGATGTATTGAACACTGGAAAGATTTCTTTTTTCCTTGGGACTTTTTTTAGGTGGGAGGAGGAAAGAGAGCTTGCTCTTAGGAAAAAATCTGTAAGAGATTTTTGATGTAAAAGACTCTTGAGCTTTTAATGAAGTGGAAAGTTAGTCTTTTTTTGGGGGAAAAAAATAACATTTATAGCCTTCACAATGTCTATGCCAAAGCTAGACCTCTTCAGAAGCAAACTGAGTGTCCACCAAACAAGTATTAGTAGATTATAGGGAAAAATAAGGCAGAGATTACTCTTTACCATTGATTACTACTGATTACCATGCAGCTAGTACAATCCAGTGTTTACTGTTAGCATTTGTACAGGTCACGCCTAAGTACAGCAGTAGATATGAGTGCCATCCCTAGCGCGGGGCCAGGATGCAGGAGGGGAGGCATGACCACGGTGACCTGCAGCATTCTCTTCTACTTGGCCTGCAGAATTTAATCTGCAAATTAAGATAACAGCTTTACCCTCCCTGTTTAGTCTGCATTCTGCCCCAGGTCTGAAAAATCCCACCCATCAGTGGAGAACCCCCCTGGGAGGTGCTATTAACCATCACTCGGGAAGGGGAAGGTACAGCAGATGCCTGAGGAGAGCATGATGCAGGGTATGAGGAGAAGCCATGCCAGAAGCCCAGAGGCAAGACCCAATATTCCTGTCTCAAAATGCTCCGTATGACACACAAACACACTAAAAGCCACTTTAGCTCTCAGCTAGATCAAAAGCAAGACAAACTTTTTGGCACAATAAAAGAGAAGGCAAGCAAGGCTTTATCATATGATTCCAATCAAAGACAAGGGGCCTTTCAGCCCTCCAGAGATTAGCTTGAATGAGCAGTGTAGGTTTGGGGTGGAATAACTCTCCATTTCTTAGGAAGTTAATCTGTCTAATTTTGGAGGGGGGTGGTGAGGGGGCTCTCCTCCTCAGGAGATAAGCTGCTTTTATAGTCTTAGAAATTCTTACAGCTGCCAGGGGTATTAACAAGCCTCATACACACAGCATGATCTTTTCTGCTTTCAGTGAGAGCAAACTGCCCCCTGCGCCGAAGTTCATCCTGCAGTCAAGAAGAGAAGCTCTGCAGTGAGCCTGAAAGTGAGAAGCATATCAGGTTTTGAGATC
>JANHGB010071106.1:0-12688 GCA_026283785.1 Coracopsis vasa
AACTCTTTGTGTGCAGCCATCCAGCCAGTTCTTGCCTGGAAACTTGTACAACATTGGACCTTTTCATTTCAGATGCATACATCACCACTGGTTGCTTTAACTATTGAAGATCTCTTTATTTTTTTTACTGTATCATTTGATATGAAAAAGACTTTAGGATGCTCTACACAAAGTTTGCTAATCGTATATGTAGTCCAGCTTTTTGGGAGTATGTCTTAAGGAGAGGAGACTGTAGTATGATAAAGATAAAAATGCCTACACAATGCAGTTGTTTATAGCTGCAGTTTCCTCAAACAAGATGTTAAAATTTGACAGTCATGTGATCAGTACTAAATACCATAATCGTGCAAGTCATTCTGCTAATTCACTGCAGCAGAGCTCCTGTTGGAGCCTTTCTATGCTATTAGACTTCATACTGTTGGGTTTAATAAACAAATCAAAGAGAAGTTTTACATTTGATCTGTGAGGTATTTTAAGTCAATGTAAACCTCCAAGCAGAGGAGTTTATTCGGCACTTGTAAACAGTCAGTCAGACAGGACTTCATTAGCAGAGGTTAGGGTAAAAACCACTGCATGATTTCTAGGATGCTCTTGCTTTCATTCTCTTTGCAAGAAACAGAATGTCACTGATGGGAAGAAAAAATAGGTGATTACAAAAGAAATTGACTCAGAATGAGGAGTCTTGAGACAGCATCTGAGAGGCTTTTTGAAAACTAATGGTTACTGGAAATTGTTGATTTGATTGTCCGATATTTCCTTTCTTAAAACTAAGATATCTTTTGCTCATGGACCTCAAAGTACTGATGCATTCTTAAAACATTTTCTTTGTCTATTATGCTAAAGGACACACTGGCTTTACTTAAATCTCTGATTGCTTCCATTTATTATCCTCCACTGGAGCAATTAATTAGCTGCTTCCCTTACAAATGCTTAGAGTTCATTTCAAACTGCACTTAAGGAAGCAATATTTTGTGGGCACAAATTTGATGTCACTAGAGACTCTATTTAATCTTTTCTTGATTTTTTTTCAACTGAACTAGCTGAAATTTAAGAGACATATTCACATGTAAGGACATAAGGCTGTCATAAGACGTTTTCCTCTGTGAGTCTAAATGATACTAGTAGCTGTACCACTACTAATTTTACAATAGTTAGTTAAATAACAAACACAATATCTTTAGATCATTAATCTGACAAGGAAAATGTATATTTCTTGATCATTTGAGAATATTGGAGAAGGAAATTTTTATTGGTATGCGGCACTTCTGAAAGAGCGAAAAGAGGTATAGAACAGAGTAATAAGTTGACCATTTTGATTTCCAGCTTCCTGGTACCTGAATAACCAGGTCCCAGGTTCTGAATTTCAGTTCATGAGGGAACATAGAATCACAGAATTGTAGAATAGTTAGGGTTGGAAAGAACCTTAATATCATCTAGGTACAACCCCTCTGCCACGGGCCACTATTATTCCAGATGCATTATGGAATTAATCTCTTTACTCACAGTTTCTCTGAGTTGTGTTTCTCCTGCAAAGACACAAGTGGTTTCTTTCTTCAGGATGCTATGCAGAAGACTCTGTGGTGCTCACTGGATCAAAAATTCCTGAGAGCAGCTGTGCTTGGAGATGATGTTTCCAGTCCAGCTAGATAAAGGAGAAGCAAAGATATAGCCAGTTGGAAGCCTACTACAAAACCAAGGTCCTCCAGTCTGTATAGGAGAGGAGAGCACATGTATCAGACCCCAAGGTGGCCAAAGAGAGGTGGGATGGCCATTTGTACTATCCAGTATAGTCTCTGAACTGTCCTGAGAGAAAACCTGACAGAAAAACCTATTTGAATTTAAAGGTCTTTTTGGAGATGTTTACTTTAGGGAAAAGGACAGCCTGGGCAGTCCAGCCCAGGCATTCAACATGACCTAAAGTCCCACCAAGTGTTTATGAAGAAATACAATCTGCATGACTGTAGACTTCTCTGCATATGGTAAGCTTATATGCAGGCTCCCAGAAATGCAGTACTGTGGCTGCTTACACCTTCACCTGTCTGCCCTTGTCCAAAGAACTTGAACAAACTTTCCTTATACATCTGGGAGTTCAGCTGTGTACAGGCAAGCATTATTAGCACCCACAGCTTCCTTGTTCAGCGTATCTGGCATGTGTATTTCTGAAGTAAATGAACGCATTTGCAAGTCAGTGACTATTTCTACACAAGCACAGAGATAATTCATCTAGAGAAGCAACACACCAGCCACACAGGCTATGAAGCAGTAGCACAGCAGGCAACTTGCATGCTTGTCTAAACAGTGCTGTCTAGGTATGAAGAAAGTGCCATTTTAGTCTCCTGAAGTTGCAGCGTTCAGCCATCATTTCACTTACTGTGATTAATTTACTGCGAAAAATGAGGTATTTTTTGTTGCTGTCAAAAGTAGCCCTTGCTATTTTTTTGAGTGCTCAGACATAAGGACAGTTTCCCTGATGACTTCCCAGTGTTACAGCGCATCACAAAACTGGACTGCTTTTGCCCCTTTTCCCCTGCTTTGAAATCCCTGCTATTTCAGCTACTAAAAAGAAGGAAAGGACTAAAAGGCAAAGGAAAAATCAACTCAAAATTTGACTAATGGTATTTATATTTGTCTCACATGTGGCCAAGAATCAGTTGCACGCAGAGCATATCTAATGTCTGGATGAGAAAGTGTTCATTTACATTTCTTCCATTTAGGTCATCTTTCATACCAGCAGTGTGCCTCTGTTGTGATTGAAATGCCAGGTTTTTATATAGCAGTATTAACATGCTGGGTGTGGGGAGGGGAGAATAGGGTGCTTCATCATATAGTCTCATTTGTATTTGTTTATTATTTCAATATTCATGATGGGCTGACAAGTTTATGAGTTCAATTCTGGGGATGAAAAATATGAAAAGGGCTTGTGGGAGCATAGATCCTGAAAAGATTTCACTTTCAAATTTTGTAGACACAACTTATATTCATCAACACCCCCTTATAAATGATCAACCTTTAAAGCCCACAGGGATGGTTTCAAGCTTCGCTCTATTGTAACAACATGTCAGCCAGACAGTTGTTAGTGAGCAGATAAAAGTGATGCAGTTAGTTAGATTTGAAGGTCTCAGGACTGAAAGGTATGAAATAAAATTCAGAAATGCTGCAGCTGGAGTTATCGAGGCTAGAATTTGCCACCGCTCAGAAGTACAAGGTGAAAATGGAGTATGTGATAACATGATAAATGGAACTGATCATATCTGTGACAGTCTTTTGATCTTCAAAAGCCCAGAGGGTTTGAATTTTGCTGATAAATCTTGCTATAATTACTTTCTGTCATTCAAACTCTATATGGCACAAGAATAGAGAAGGCTGCAGATGATACTGTTATGGAAAAGGGCTTGTGAGCCTTCTGATCACCTCTACATCCAAGATGACACAAAAAACCAAGCTGCAACTGATGGGGTTTGCACTGACAAGTAGGGTTTTTACTGTTTCTCATGATCCTGAGATTTCTTGGGCTTTCAAGGGGCTTTTGGAAATAAGGCTCGTGTATCTTTCAGACACACTGCCAGTCACAGAAATTTAACTTCTCCCGTTCAGTGAGGAAAATACAAATTCTTCAGTACTAAGTAAATTCTATAGCAAGTTTTTAAGGTCTGTGTTGATTTGCTACAGTGATTTGACCTGTATCTTCTAATCTTTATTTGTTGAAGTATGACTTTAAACCAATGGTTAGAGTAAGCAGGA
Source organism: Coracopsis vasa (assembly GCA_026283785.1). Classification (NCBI taxonomy): domain Eukaryota; kingdom Metazoa; phylum Chordata; class Aves; order Psittaciformes; family Psittacidae; genus Coracopsis; species Coracopsis vasa. The sequence continues at coordinate 3,742 of JANHGB010071106.1, forward strand.
ACACATGAAAGCAGTCCCTTCCTCACAAAAAGCTAAAGCAGGAATTTCTGTATGTGACATCTGTGATCACCAGACCTGTTCAGCAGCCCTCTAAATCTGCTCTGCTTTAATGTCTGGTTGTACTGGGTAGTCAAATCCTGTTGGCCACAGAGGGGAGTGAGGGAAAACAGGCTGACCTGAGTAATGTAAGAGGGGCTGCCTGTAGCATCAGGACTCCAGCTCATGCAACATCACCTGGACCCTCTGAGGATCAAGAAAGGGCAGTCTGAAATGGAATAAAACAAGCCAGTGCAGGGGCTCCTCTGACTCTTGTGCAAAAGGCACTGTGCTGGGAGGCCAGCAGTTCCCACTTTCCCAAGGGATAGCTCCTGCTAGAGAGGAGGAAGCATCCTGCATGTACAAAACCCTCATCCAAAAAGAAGAAGGGAGATCTGGAATGGGGAGGGGGATCCATACCCTCAATACATAGAGTTCTGAGGACCTAGGGTGACTACAGTTAAATACAGGCAATATATGACTTCAAGGGTAGACTAAACTGGCTAAAGAAAATTATTTCCAGCAGATGATGGGGAATCCAAGTAAGAATGAGCAAACAAACATGAAAATGAAGATATAAAACTTCTTTCACTAGAGAAATCAAGCAAGATTAGGTTTCAAGATACTTTGAATCCTTGCAAAAGGTAAGGAAAAAGGATTAGAAAAATTCCATTTTGCATATTCTTGATCCATTTATTTCTAATGGCAATTTTGAGATAAAAAGGTTTTCAAAATGCAGACCTGCCGTGAGCTAGAAACCTACCAGAAACACTGTCTTGAAGAGTTTTACCATTGCTCTACAACAAAGAAAAATTAACTTACACTCTTCCAGAAAATGATAGCACAACTTTTCTGTGACTAATACAGACAGGGAGGAAAGGGCAAACATAGCAGCACTGCTATTGTTTATTACCAGCAGTAGTAGTAGTCAGTTCTTTTGGTCAAAAACATGAACAGTGATCCTAAAAGAGCTGGTTAAACAAGTCTTCACTACCTAGTGATCCTCTAGAAAGCATGGATTCTGGAAATAGAAATTCATGTGAAAAAAAATTAAGTAAAATCTTCCTGTGTTCATCTTAAGACAGACTGTAATATTTGACAGACTCTGATGCCACAGTGGTCACTTCTTTCTGTAAAGCTATAATAGTTCTGGCAGAAAAATCAGCGTGTGGAACAATTGTCCACACTTGTTAAAGGAACCTGTTTTTATAACTAATTAGAATTTCCTGAACTAAAAGTCAACATACGCGGAGTAGTTATCTATGTGCATTCATTAGTCATAGGAGAAGGCTGTAGAGGGCTCTCTTGGATAATTCATAGGGTAGCATTAAAAGATGGGCAGAAGTTCATCAAGGCCAGCCAGGTTTGTGATAACTGGAAGTCCAGTCGTGACAGTTGCCACAGCATTTGGCCTAGAAGGAATCTGTAACATTATGAAAGTGAAACTTGGTGCATGTTACATGACAAACAAGCGCCCTTTCCATCTGAAAATATGAGTCTTCATAAAGATAGTGACAAAAAGAGATATTGTTTAAAAGAGGAAGGTAAAGCCATATTGGAAGATTGCTGCTAAGCAAAAAGGTACACCGGACACTGTTCAAAATTTTTTAAAAATCATGTATAGCTAAGACACAGTAGAAGGGCTCTGTATATAATCTAAAAGTAAATTATTAACTCCTCATTTTCAGGCATTGCCCCATCTTCTGTAATGTTAACTAGCACCTCCTCTCTTTCACCACAGTCACTATCACTGCTGTGCAAGCTAAAACACAGACATGTAACACCAAATCAATCAGTGGAGTACACTGTATATTCCTGTCTGGATGGATGGTATTCTGGAAACCTTATGTCAGAAAAATGTTGCATTTAAGCTGAAGGCTACATGCTTTGTAGAAGGTCCTTGGCTTGTTGGAACTTGTCCAAGATATGTACTTACATATACACTGATTTTTTATTTGCATGTGATTTTTCATTTGCATGTGATTTTTCCTGTGACACAGATATGTAGCAAATATATAAATGTTTATTGAGGGATTATTTTAACTGATGACATTTTTATCAGGTATCTTTTTTTCTACAGCTAAACTAAGGTTTTGCTGCAGTTCACCTGTAACCATTTCAGACCACAGCTCATGTAAGAATACTTTTTAATGCCGTGCTCCAGAACTTTTAATATCACCAGAAGCCACAAGAGGACATTGTTAGAGAAAATGCCTAAGAATAAACTGTATCAATAGGTCATTTTAATGTATTTCACATATCAATAGAAAAGTCTGTTTCCACCTGGCTGTATTACTGGGAATTATTTTTTTTAAGATGCTGCCTAATAATTGTCTATCCACAAACAAATGTCTTAAAACATCAATTTTTATAAGAAAAAAAAAAAGTCACTTCATTTTCCTGTTCCTAGTGCTTTGGGGTAGGTCAGTGAAGAGCTTGTCCAAGCTCCAACAAATTGCGCTAAGCTGTGGCAACTGTCCAACAGATTTTTCACTCAACATCCAGGTCAGCATAAGTCCATACAAACATGAAAATGAAGATATAAAACTTCTCCTTTCGCTAGAGAAATCAAGCAGCTCTTAAGACAATGAGAGAGGACAAGCTGAAGCAAGGTGGAAGGTCCTTAGGAAGAAAGAACTGCAAGATAAAGCATAGCTGAGTGAATGAACCGTGTGCGAGAGTACAGAAAGCTTGAATAACAACCCAAACTGCTGGCTGAAAGCTCCAAGCCTCTGTCTGATGCTAAATGTCTGAATCTTCTGAGAGTCCCTGCTACAGAATCCCAGCCAATACAATCATTGCCTGTGCGGACTTGATTGCAAATTCCCATCTGCTTTATTAAGCTGCTCTCATTTGATCTTTAGCCGTGTACGTCTCTGCAGTTTACTACAAATGGCATTCTATTTTGCCAATGCCAATGAACATTGCTTGCTGGGGCTGGCAACTGGGAATTCTAAGGACATGAATGAATTCAGAAACCCAGCACATGAAGCTAAACCATTTGCAATTTGACATCATCCTAACAATATCCGAGGAAGAGCAATACAATATTTACAGTAACATTACATTAATATATCAATGATTGGATAGTGGAATGCAACGAGTTAAAATACCAGAGAGCTATAATGTGTCTGAGAGACTACATAATACACACCTCATAATCAACCAGGCAGCCAGAACTGGAAAATTAGAATGTGCCTTGTAATAGCAGACTGAAATGCACAAAATCAGCAAGAATTTTAAATTGGTTGATTTTTTACTGCATTGGTCATTTATTTATATTTTTTGCTTTTCATATATGTCTTATTATATATTATGTGAATACTGTCTATTTATACTTGGGATATTTGAAGAACAGGTAAGTGAAATAGTTGTATGCTAGTGCTTTTGCCATCTGTAGAAGTACCCCAAATCATCTACAGATTTGAGGTGATCTCGGTAAGGAACTTACAGTGAACTTCTGGAAGAATGACATGGTTTAAATGACACAAAGATTAAAAAAAAAAAAAAGGAAAGCAGTTTTTATCTTCTATTTCAGAATGTAAAAGAATTAACTTTTTAAACAGGAAAGTAAAAGGTGATAAACCCCCCCAAATGATAAAATCATAAAAAATGAGCAAACCGCAAATTTTTAAAGCTCATAAACCACTTTTCTCCCTGCTTGGTTTCAGTTTAGTCAAGAACTTTCTGGGTTGCAGGAAACTCTGCACAAACCTGTTGGGTTTTCACTGTCACACCCCAGGTTTGGGTTTTAGCTGCTCACTGCTCCTCCCAGTAGTGTCTCCCTGTGCACTGCAGGCTCCAGTTCTTTGCCTCTGCTCCCAGGTCTGTGGGCTGCAAGACCCTTCCCAGGAACAGTCTCAGGTACTCTCAAGAGAAAGAACAATCTGCTCTGGAAGGTCTGATCTACTTATTGCTTTTTGAAGGAACACAGCACATAGATTGAAAACAAATCAAACAAATGGATGTTCTCCATTGTACCCTGCAATCCCTGGGATAAAACTTGCATTGTGGTCCAATATAAACAATCCCTGTAGTTCACTATTATTCATGCACACGAGCTATTTGAAAAGAAAACAAGCTGCTATGTCTTCTGCTTTATAGCAAAACAATACAGGAAAAAACCTTAGAACTCAGAATGTAATAACTGCTTATTGAGATGGATGATTTGTCAGAAATGAATTTTTTCCCCTACTCTACGCTGACAATAACCTATATAATAAACTGGCTGAATTGTATTGCCTTATTTTCGTCATATGAATCTGATAATTTTTTCATAGTTCTGACTTGGAATGTTATCTTTTGAAAAGACAGCACCCCTCTGAAAGCAAAGAAAACACATGTAGCAAAGCTTAACACAAAAATCAACCCCATTTTGTATATTTACGTAATCCACTCTTGAATGAAAAATACTGTAAACGTACTGCTAGTCCTTCTGGATTCTATTGTTTCCTTCTGCATGGTCTTTGAGAGACCTGAAAGTAGAAAATTTAGTAAGACCTAAAGATAGAGCAGCCTGAGGAGAATCAGTCATTTTGCCAGCAGCACATTACTGCCTTGAAATTTGTTTTCAGTAAACACTAGAAGAACTGCAGCAACTTTGCACAATATTGTCTTTCAAAACTGAATTGTTTGGAACTGGAGAAGAAGCTGGCCAGGGAGTGGGGAGGAAAAGTCCACTCATGCAGCTGTGAAACTGTCTCAGATGCCTTTCCCCTCACCATAATTTTTATTAAAGTGATCTCAACTTTAACAAAGGCTCATTTCATCAAAATTGGTTTTGACAGGCTCTTAGTATTAGCACTGAAGTGCACCAATTCCAGTGAAAGCCTCTCTGATTCCAGTACATCCACATTATTCCAAGGAATTGCAAGCACTCAGTCTCATCGGCACAGCACACCGCATCTCCCAGCAAAGCCATCACCCTCCAGCTTGACGGCAACCTTTCTAGGGTTAGGAAAGTATCACTGAGGGCTGTCCCTTCAATGGGAGCTCTGTTCTCCAAGCTGCCTAGGTTTTCACTGCTGCCTATACACTCTCCTACCGCAGGCCTCAGTCAAGCATCATGTACAACAAGATACATGAGTGATGAGAAGACATGCTAGATGTGTTGAGGGGTAGTGGAAGGGATTGGGGAAGTGGTTCTGAGTACAGAGTCCATCATAGACAATTACCTGGGGTATGTGGAAGAGCAGACAGGGTTGACAGAGCTCAAGGCAGACAAGAAAGATACGTGAGATTGGAGAAAGAGGACTCACATGAAAGCAGCTTCTTAGGGAGAAGCAAGAGGGCTGTAGCAACACAGAAAACAATAAAAAAAAAAAAAGAAAAAAAAAAGAAGAAACATGGAGATAAATACAGAATAAAACTAGCATGAACTTTTCTGAGATTGCAAAACGGTGAAAGATACGAAAATGGGCATTTTAAATAGGCGTAGAAAGTTCATGTCAAAGCATAAAACCTAATAACATTTATTTCATTTTGGTTTAAACTACATCCACAGCTTCCTTGCAAACTTATCTCTCAGTCCCAAAGACCACATGGCTGGTGAAAGGAGAGACTGTGCAACATGACTTCTCATGTTGGTTCAATAGGTGTTCTTTTTGAGGCTGTTTCAGCTCCTGCCAAAGCAAGTATCTGCTTTCAAAGTTCAGGCTGTTGCCTTAAATCCTTGTGTTTTATCAGTTCTTGCTCAGTCTTCAGTCTCCTGCCTGTCTCCTGCTAGAGATGCCAGAAACTTGGTCAAGATTTCTCCTCTGGAGGACCCATTACACAGAATTGGAGGAACTCCAGTGCTATCCATGCGTGATTTGACAAAGAGCTACACACCATATGCATCAACAACTCTTTTGCTTTCCTTCTACTGTCTCCTCCAGTGGCAAAAATATCTCGCAAAAATATCTCTCAAAAATGCAAAAACCTGAAAAGTAGAATCTCATGTGAGCCAAATGGTTTTTTTAGACAGTGAAATCTCTCAACAGGACAAAGAAAAAGGAGTTTGTGGCAGCTTTCCTCATGATAGTTACCTATGAGAGCCTGAAGTCTTGGATATTACACGGTTAACAATTTCAAGTTTAAAATCAGATTTGTAAGTGCTTCAGTCTTCATTCTACCATGACTTTCTGTGCAGAATCTCCTTCAGAAGCCATGAGGGCTCAAGTCCTGTCTTGTCAGTGACTGCAGTTGCACTAAGTGCTGCCAAATTCTGAAAATTGTTTGATGCTTTTTAATAGCCCGAGCCAGGCGAGGGATTGTCAGCTTTCCATGCAGGCTGCCAGGGTGGATATTAAACTAACCCGAGTGTTTGTTTCTGGTCCGCTCTTGTCAGAATTGATTTGTGTGTGAAGACTCCCAGTTCTCAGCCTGTATACTTAATGCATTTCTTCAGTGAAGTGCTTTGCACGATCTGCTAAACAAACAGCCATAGGGATTTCGTTGATTCAGGAAGAGCAGCATGAATCTTCTTTCTGGAGAAACTGGGCTGAACCCCAGTGGTCATTACGAGCATTTGTGAATATGCAAACAATAGACCCAAGAGTCTTACTTCATGTCAGATGCTAACTGTTCACCTTCAGGGGTAGGAAGGATTATTGTACCCAACAGTGGTAGAGCAAAATTGTCCAGCCTTTTCATTACTTTTCTGGAAGTTAGTTAGTTCTTTTGACAGCTGCTGGATACAGAGGATGTGACCAGCCAAATTAAGTATTTCAAAGTAACTTGAAGGTGAAATGATTTGTTTTCTTATTTCCTGTTTGAATTTGGAAAGCTTTCCCTGGGAAGTCAGAAATTATATTTTGCATGCATTCTTAGTGACACAAATACAACTTTATTCAGGTTCACTAAGGAACAAAAGGTGTGGAATCCGACTCAATTTCATTCTGAAGCACCAAATGAAGTTAGTGCAAGTAGATATAAGATTCCTTCCTTTCTGGAGGAATTCTGTGTAAGTCTATATAATTCTTAATGAACCTCATAATTCTTGCAACATGGATTTCTGACATAATTTTAATGAAACGTGTGTACACCTGGTAGGCACTCTCTTTTAACTGGTGCCCCAGGGGCATGTTTCAGCCTTGCACTCAGTCCATGCACTTACTGCATTGCCCTGGATCCAGTGACAGCACATTGCTCCTGACAAAGGGTTAAGAAAGGGTTGCTAGGTCAGACATAAATCTATTTCACCTATATTTATGGGTAATTGAGTCTGATAGAGAAATGTTTTCTTTACTGATTTTTAGAGCCATCCTCGTGATAAATGATAGGAAATCAGAAAAAGCGTGTGAGACTACAACACGTTAATGCTATGCCTTCGGGGTAAGACGCAGCAAGCCCACCTATTATTTTCCACTGAACATATGCCAAAAGAAGGATGATTTGTTGCTCCTAACATCATTCTTTGTGTTATTGTGGACCCAAAGTAGCCCACAGACCACTCTTCAAGCCTTCATGTAAATGCAGTAAAAGTCATGGCATTTTCTGAAAAGGTTGCAATGCAAGAGCAAGGTAAATTCAAAGTGGAGGAATTATCATTACCATGTTTATACAGCTTGGATTCTGAACCTACACAATTCCCCAGAGGCCAAATAAGAACTGTGTGGCAGAACCACAAATTATCACAGATATTCTGAATCCTGTACAAAAATCTTACTTACAAGGCCATTCTTTCATGTTTTCTCTGTACTCATCATCAACAGTTGATGACTTGGAGGTACTGACGGAGGCATGCAATTTGCAAGTCACAATTTTCCTAGCTGATGTTTATTAATGGAAGACAATGCCTATGAAAGGTCAGCCAAAAAATAAATAAGTAAAGCATATGATGACAGAAATAATCGCTGGAGATAGAGAACACTGGCACTGGATGGAAAATGCTCCCAGTAAATCATCCCATTAATACAAATACACATTGTATTTTGATAAAGTCTCTGCATGTGAAGATAAGATTATTCAAAAAAAATAAATCATTAAAATGAATTATTAATTTAGATAAAAGGAGGAAAGCATCTGCATGTAAAATTAAATGTGAGGGATTTTCTATTTTTAAATAGTAAATTCTCAGGGTGGGAAAATCTCTCATGAAACTACCAAGTAAACTAGATTGTCTCCAACAACGAAGAGATCATCTATGAAAAAAGTGGTATATGAGTGAAGCTAATTTTATGGATTTCATTTATATACAATACTCCAGCCTATTCTGCACCAGTTTCTACTTTGATACTGAGATCTCCATCTTCCTTTCCTTTTGTGCTTCTTTAACTTCATTACCTGTGGGCTGGATGTGAAAAAGTAGCACAGAGGAGCCTGTGCTCATGAAGTAAAGCATAACCAGCTGCAGTAATTTTCTCCAGGAAAATATGAGAGAGCAGGCTAAGAAAAACTGGGAAAAGTGCGGCATTAGAGAGAAATATAAAAATGTAAATCTGAGAGCAGTTGAATGTGGGGACCATTGTGCAGAGATTTTATGCAGCAGGCTATAACCAAGGAGAAGGGCCACCAGTGGTGGTATCTGGTGAGGTTAGTGACCTCATCTCTGGAGTGTTCTGTCAGAAGGGCCTTCCAATGTCACCATAGCAACCACGTGCCTGGTGGGACCTGCCAGCCTCACAAAGAGACCAGGAGTCAACCAAGGCAGATGCAAGCTGGGCTTTACCTGTTTTGTCACAGGCAGCAGCACCCAGACTGGCATCTGGGACTTTGGATCTCTCATGGATGAGGCAGTGAGTGCAGCAGTAACGAGAATTAGAGGAAAAGAGCAAAATGCATTATTTCTCTCCAGGGAGATCTGAGAAGAGCTTTGAGTTTATGTAGAAACAATTAGTGGAGGCTTTCCTTTTTAGTGATACTTGAAAGAAAGAGGATATTTCAGGTTCTTCACTTTCACACTCTGGTTTCCTAGATTTCAATAATGCCA
>JANHGB010071125.1:0-14099 GCA_026283785.1 Coracopsis vasa
GATAGAATGAATATCCACATTACTGTGGGGAAATATTTGGCTTTCTTCAGGCTACATAATTTTCCTCAGGAATGGATCCCTCACTTTCCAGTCACATGAAAGGACTTCAAAATGAGTGTGGGAAGGACTACATTTTTAGTAAGGGAAAGGTGTTCTGCTAGATTTGTGAATTTGACACAGAGCAACATAAGGCTGCAAAACAGGTGGCTGGAATGTGATGGTGCAAACAATATTTTTATATACAAAGCCTTTAGAATTTTAGATTTGAGCAGTCTCAAAAACTGCTATATGAAGTACTATGGTTCTTCTGAGCTTTCAGTGTATTAAGGTCATTTTGCTGCAATAAACCTTTAAAGTACTGTAGAATGAAACAACTTATTACCATAAAAGAATTACAGAATTCTTAGCGCACTTTTAAATGTCAGTAGTACCAGATTTTCAACATGGATTCTTTTGTTGCTCATAAGTGTTTTAATGTTTTTATTCTTGATGTTCTCAAAAATGCTGTCAGATAGATTCTATGTGATGCATATCCAAGAGAGCTGTTCAGGATCCATATGTTGCCGGGTTTTACTTATTGTATTCATAGACTCATTTCTAAAACATTGATCTTTGTCATAATTATACAACCAGGAAAATGCTAATAATAGAAGAACCACTGAGCCTAGAGGATTCTGGATATGGTTGCATTGTACTGAAAAGTAAAGCATGTTTCTTGTTGACACAGAGTCTTTCATGGATTTTGAAGATATGTTCCTCCATTAGCTCTTTATCCTGCTTGATTTGATGGTTTTAATTCAAATTTGAACTCAGAGTCTGTTTAAGTGAGATTTTTAAAGGCTTTGTGTGTGCCTTATGTACAGCTATGTACAGTCAGTAGTCTTTGGTCTTTGCATATGGCATACACCTGCCATCAGCTCAGCAGGATATGATTGCTAAGGCTGCAAAGGGTGCTTTGAGACCCTTCTAGATGAAGGTTGCACTGAGACCTAGTGACAGTCATTGGGGAAAAAAAATAACACAAAAACCTGGTGCATAGATACAAGACTAAATGTAGTTACTGAAGTTTCTGCTGTGGCTTTGGATATGCAAAAGCAATTGTGTTTCATATGTTTAGGTGAAAGGCTCTTTGCTTCATTTATGGGTTTTGTCATCTGGAACCTATATAAGAAGTTTGCCTAGGTTAACAAAAAACATTCCCCAAGTTGGGGAGTTTGTTCTTAAATGTCAAAATATTTTATGGTTGGTGCTTAGCTGTATTCATTGACATAGCTCTACGTATTAATACACAATGTATTTTAAAGCCTCCATTCAGTGCTTGCTTCAGAAGTGATACATCTGTCTGCTTTTCTGTTCCTTAAAAATATCTGTGTAAGGAAGATGAAAGTTGTTTTGAGTTTTATACATTTTTCTGTGCATTATGTCCTGGTAGAGTTGTTCATGGAAGTTGGTGGTGGGAATAATCTCAGAATATTCTGCAAGTAAGAAGTGGTAGAAATACTGAAAGAACAGCCTGGAATTAAAACAGAATTGAGGAACTAAGTCAACAGATGATCCAGTTTGTATTAAGAACATATTTTCATTTCTTTTACAGCAGTTCAAGTGCATCACCTTTGTATTCCCCAGTCTCGTTCTGTGGGATTCCTGTAGGAGCATTCCAAAATAAACTTCCAGACCTCTCATTAGACAGCATGATTGGTAAGAATTTCTTTCACTAATATTACGGTTACTCATTTCTAGGATTTTTGATTCGTTGTACATCTTAGCTTACTTAAGAACTGTGTATGTTAGAATTATTTTCTGTGTGATCTAAATAGTAATTCTGAAAGAAAGCAATTCCTGATCACTAAAAACATGATCAAATGAAGATTTTTGAGCATTTTATATCAAAGTACATATTCTCTGAGAGGGAAAAAAATGTAACTTAAAATGGAATTTGGCCAAAACTCCTTCATTTTTTGGAAGTAATCTTTAATGGATGAAGACAATTTATCTGATGCATCCCATCTTTGTGAAATCTAGATAACAACCAGCACTTCAGTATTGAGAAATGTTCTGTAAAGGTGGTTATGTTGTAAAACTGGTTTTTAGTGGAAAAGTGAAATTGTGCTTGGAGTTACAGTGGCGCAGATTTGGAAATGCTCTTGGTACGAGCTGTCTGTATTATCTGGTGCAGGCAGCATACCACTGGGGGACGTTTTCTTGCACTTTATCTCATAAGCTTAAAGATGACATTTTTTTCTTACGTGCATTTCCTGAATTCATTCACATAGCAGCTATTGTTATTTTGGTATTATATCACTCAGACTGGTACAACTGACTGCGGAAGGTATACGGCAGTGGAATTATGTCATTTTCATGTCCATATTATTGTATCTGAGAAAATTCCCTGTATTTCTAGTCATAGATTGCACTCAGTTTTTACTGTTTGGAGTTATACCTCCGTAAATCTTTGAATTGGTCTAATAGTTTTCAAGTATTTGCAACTAACTTCCTTCTTAGTGTTAGGAAAGAAAGTTAGTATTAGAGAAATCAGAAGTGCAAGTTTCCAAAAGGTTCGATCATACAGAGTTCACCAGGTAGGAATGCATCTTTAAATAAATACTGTTACACTGCTGGTTTATATGTTAGGTTATTTGTAAGATTTATTTTGTTAACTCCTGTGTCTGATAACTTTCCGTACCATCTCCAATGAAAATTTAATACAAGAGCTTTCATTTTTAAGCAGGGCAAAGCACAATTGCTGGAGAAGAACAGTTAAAGAGTCCTCTTCTGCAAGAAGTGCAGCTCAAATTTCTGCTGACTGGACTTCTGTCAGGACTGCCTCTGCCTCCCTTTGCTATCCGCATGTGCCCACCTCTCACGACAAAAAACATCAAACAGTATGAGCCAATCCTTGCTGTTGGTAAGCATCTGGAATAGGTTATTTGTTGCTCTGAAAAAAGATATTCTATATTAAATACAAATATAGTTATTAATACAGCAAAAATAAATACCTAGGTTTTGATCCTATGTAACTAATCATAGATAGTGACCCTTATATTAGTTTGCATCCATGATAGTTTTTAGATTCTTTTTTTTCCTGCCTTGGGTTTAAGTAATGCTACCTGAAAAATTGCAATATATTTGCAAGTTTGTGTTTATCCTTTCATTTACTATGATCTTGGTCTGTTGATACACTTGGCTTTTTACATCCTACTGTCACCTTAATCTGAACATCAATAAATACAGACTTCTACAGCACTGCATTCCTAGAATAAATGAACTTAACAGAGACTGTTTTTTTGTTCTGATACAAGTACCTAAAAGTACACTTAAACCACCTTATTTTTCTTGAATTAATCTATTCTACCTTACTACAAATTTGGTTAAACTTATCAGGATGTTGGAATACTTGCTTGTAAGCACCTCGTTTAAATAGGGAGAACTCTGAGATCTAAGATATTTTTAGGGCTGCCGAAGTAAGGACTGCCTGTTGCAAGTCAGACTTGGGAGATTCTCATTATTCTTAAGGTTGCATGTACTGTAGAGTCTTCATAGATTTTTTGATGGGATGAAGGGGGTACTGCATAGGTTAATGTTGTGCAGGATCTTCCTCCAGCAATGAAAACATTATAATAATTCATATATTTGTGTGCAGTTCTCTGAATACTTCTATTATTACAGAGCTTGGAACTACCATCAGTAGTTGTGCTTTAAAACCTAGGCAAGCTATCATTACATGATGTTACTAAAATGTAACTTTTGATTTTACATAAGCTATAGCTGTTAAAAAAGATGAAATACAAAGATTAGGAAACTAATAGGTAGGTATAAAATGCATTTACAGCAAAGTCTGCAGCATTCTAGACTTAAAGTACCTTAGTAGCTCTTTAGGTATCCATTATTGTATTAATAAAGTTGATCTGAGTATAAAGAAAAAAGAGAACAAGGCTTCCCAGTGTCTAACAGATAATTGTAACTTTCAATGTCTCAAAAGGTTTTTGATCTAATTGAAGCTAATAGTTACTAAGTTACTGATTTGTAATTTGGAAGAGGTCATTATTTCAGGGATGAGAAAGCAGAATTGCTTTAGTGATTTGGTAACATCTACCCATGATTCTCCACCGGAATTACTGTGAGATAACAGTTAATACTCTTCCTTGAGTCATTTACTCACCTCAAGTAATCAAAAGAAACATTCTTTTCTCTGGGTATGTTGTGAAAATGTAAGAAGAATGAAAAGATTTTGTACAAGCTCTATGGATAGATTCAAGAAAGTGTCTTGATCCAAAGGGATATCACTGGTTCCAGAGTACCTTTCAGGGTTTAATATTTGGGATTTAAGCACTAGAAATCAAAATACCTTTTCTAAATATGTAAAATATAATAGTTACAGGTAATAAAAAAGAAAAAAAGAGAGAAAGAGCTGTAAGTTCTGCATTTTCACCAAAGTATGGAAGGAAAGAATAAAATGGGTGTGTATATATATTTTTTTATAGGTACAAGCAATGGCTCTGTCCTGGTGTTTCATCTTACAAGTGGACTCTTACACAAAGAGTTAAGCATCCACTCCTGTGAAGTCAAGTAAGACCTTAATTTTAATTCCTACTATAATCCTCCTGGGAGACAAATAGTAAAACCTGTAACTAATGCTGTACCAGCAATGTGGGTGGGTGTCTTACTTCATTGTTAATGATGATCAAGACAATTGCCTATTGAATATTCTACCCTAACAGTATTTTTGCTATGTATAAGGAGTGAATCAGAGTGAATATTGCCTTGAACTAAATATTTGAATTGTGTGTGTGCCTGCCAATCTAGGGTGCGTACCAACTAATTCCAGTTTCTTTAGTGCATTGTAGTATAAAGAAACCTTTTTAGGACAAGAAACTTCAATAAAGTGTCTTATTTATATAACCACTGGGACTCACAGATCATGTGCTTTGAAATAATTCTGATTTGTGCACCAAGGTTTATTTACTTTGCCTCTTTGGGACTGAAATTGCTGTTGAGGCAGTTTTAGTCCTAACTGCAGTAAAAAGAATTTTAGTGTTAAAAGATTTTAAAGACTGAATACAGGACTCAGTATTTACCCAGCTTAAGGAGGTACAGAGTAAGTTTTAAAACTCCTGTACTGTAGTTTGTGTGTACACAATGGCATAATTCTTTGGTTAACTAGTGGCAAACATATTCAAGATGGTGCTTGTTAGACACATATTTCTAGACAATTTAAGCACTGGAAATAAGATACTTATTTTTAATAGTAATATTAGTGAAAGTTCCTATCAAAGTTGTGGCATGAAGCCTTCATCAGATTAAGATCTTCATTATCCTGTTCATTCTATGAAAAGTTAAGACAAGTAGAGGTGACTGAGAATAGGTAACACTAAGAGTTCATTATGGAAATCTGCTTTGAAGCTAGCCAAAAAATGATGTAAGTGTATTTATCTTTGTGATGCAATTAGTCGGCACTGTGAGAATAGAATTCCCCTTTCTGTTCAAAACCATATGAGTTTTCTGGTTTCATACAATTAACTACTTAAAGAATTCTTTTCATTTTATTTTCTGTTCTGCAGAGGAAGAACATACACCTTTAAGGTGGTTATAAAATGTAAAATGAAAACCACTACTAACATTTCACAGGTTAAAATAAAAGTAAGATGGGGAGACAGGAAGAAATGCTCTTTTGAAGAAGTATTTCTTTAGCTTTTATTTAGGCTTTGTATATTATTGGAAGTATTGTCAGTTTGGGCTTTTCAATTTGTAAAGGATTTGCAACACTTGAAAAACTTCCAGGAATCCATTGTCTTTCTAGCAGCTGTCCTCACACAAGTGGTATTTGTAGAACAAGGTTAAAATGATTGTGAATGTTATTTAGCCATAAGCTCTTATCTGGGTGAGTTTAATCATTGGTTTTAATTTCCTCAGTCCCACTCTAAATGATCTCAGTGACTGTCTACATCATTTTTACAAGTTTAAGGGAATGCTTTAAGCAATGCAGAATAAGGCACAGGGATTTGGGGGGGGTTAATTAATATTTGTGGAGTGGAACAGTTTTTCTTCCAATGGGAATTCTTGCTTTACCTCTAAAATGCAGACAAATTGGTTAATACTTCTATTTCAATTTTGTCTGAAAATACACCTCTAGGGAACACTCATTATTTTAGTATGTAATTTGGAATACTCTGAAATTGTAACTCAAGGCCAGCAGAATTTTCAGTGCTCTATAGTTTGAGAATGTGATAAAACTAAGGTCTTTGGAATGGCAGCTGTCCTTTACATATCAAGTGTGCTAAAATAATGGCCATTGAGTTGTCTAGGTACTAGCAATTGTGACATTTTTTAGTGATTAAAGTGCTCTTCTGTAGAATCTACATGTTTAGTGAAAGTGAAACAGAAGCTGCATTACAGGTACTCTGTTTGCATGTCTTCAGTTGCCTCACTGTTTTTACTTATTCTGAGAGATAGATAACTGTGACCGGGGCAGTGCTTCTCATTCTTTTTCACTGAAACTCAGCAAGTTCAAGGTTGCAACAGCTTTTAATTTTTGAAATTAAAATCTCACTGACTGCAACAAGAATGTGTGTGGCCTGCAGGCAAAACTTGAAAATCACTGCATTACACCCACATTTTAGCACTTTCAGCTGGTTTAGCAGTTGAGTTTAAGCTGACTCCCCTTTGGAAGACTGCTTTGAAAACGTTCATCACCTCTTTAAGAAGCTTTCCTCACATAAAGAAAGATGAATGAAAGCTGTTCGCCATTTGTGTCATACAGTGTTCATGTGCTGGATTTATTTCTGTGCATTAGTAAGTACATGTTAACTGACAAGTATAAGCAGCGTTGCAATGAAATCCTGTGTATTCAGAATTAAATTCTCAAGTCACCATTACAGGCTATACATTGATCTCAAAAGTACCATATTCAGCACTTAATTGTAATTTCCTTCTTAACCATCCTCTTCTTAAAAAGGAAAAACTTGTTCCATTGCTGACGTTCACTTTTGGCACGTGGAACATACGAATACTTCAGAAAGTAGAAAGAAAATTCTTTTTTAAATACTAAAATTTGAGGCTGAGTGTATTTTCTGATAATATGATTGAGATTTTAATACAGTTTGCTTTTAGATAAGGTTTTATTTCCACTTTTAGCTTTCCCTTTTTCTTAGCAATCTTATAACTAGTTTGATTAGTAGCTGACTTGACAGAGTCACAATAGTTCATTCCCAACTAGAAGAGTAATTTGTGTTTTTATCTGCTTCAGTACACTCAGCACAGTTTGTTTGCATTGGAATCATTAATCAAAACTGAATCTTACCCTTGAAATAACTGAGAGTAGTTGAGTGTAAAGAATTCCTGAATTTGAGCAACCTGGTCTAGAGGAAGTTGTCCCTAGAACTAAATGATCTTGAAAGGTCCCTTCCAACCCAAACCATTCTAGGATTCTGTGGTAATTTCAGGTTTTAAAAGAGTGGCTGCAGTCTGAGAAATAGTTTACAGCTGAATGTAACCCTTAATTCTAGTGGACAAAGATGTCTTTTATGAGAAAATTTTGCAAATTGAGGTATTTCAATAGGGCAGACATTACTTGTTTCCTTCATTAAAACTTGAACCACTATCTTCAGATTCTTTATTTACATGCATGCCAATAAAAAAGCCCATGTTGTTTCAGGTGCCTGCAGTTAGCTAAGCTAAGGTTTCCCTTTAATTATGAGTATCTTGTGTTTCTGTAGATTTTTATTGGTATTGACAGACTGCCTGGTAGCAGCAAAGAAAAAGAACTTGTCCTGTTCAATCTGAGCTGATGAAAGAAGTATAGAAAATGCCTCAAGTCTTGGAACGAGAGTGGTGACTACTGCTGGCAATAGCAATGCATTAGGAATATTCTGTGCTTTTTCCAAAAAGCATGGTAGAATAATAGATAAAAATTAGGTGTCAGAATTGATATTTCTTCCATTCCAGAAAGCTCCTTGTCTTTAAGACCCTTTGGAGGCTTGCAGTGTCACACATTACTGCAGTTGTAGGCTTCTGTTCACTCATTTCTATAATGTTTCAATGAATAATTGACTACTTCTCATTTTGATTGCAATTATTCAATAACTTAAAATATTCAGTAATTTAGTTGAAGTTTCATGGGTCCTGGTTGTAAAAAGGACTAGGTCCTAAATTTTTAACTTTACTTGAGGACTTAGGGGAATAATGGGAATAAAGCTTCCCATTTTCTTAAAACTTGAACTAAAAAAAAAGATAAATATGGCTGTAACATATATGTATAAAATATTATGGGAGTGCTTTTTGCTTTCACACGTCTAAATTGCATTTAGGAAACTTCTACTTAATACAACATGAGTTGGATTTACTGACAGTAAATCATACATACTGTATTTATCTTTCTCATATTTCACATATGTTCATGCAAGAGAGACCATGACTCTTTCAATTGACGTAACAGAAGACTTGTCCTGGAAGTAGTTAAATAATCTGTGTTTGAAGTATTGGAGAAAAACCTAAATCCATTTATCTGTTAAAATGAACTTTTTGAGGGGCCACATGTATGTATCAGAGCAATCTCAATTTTTGTTTAAATCAGTTCCTTGATGTATTTCACAGATAAACCACTCAGCCATTTATGCTGGCACAAAGTGTGTGTGGGCAATAGGGAGGGAGGACTATCTGCTTTTGGAACAGTACCACCTAGTGCCGCTTCCCATTCTTTTGCGGCCTGTGGTATATTTTAAGAACTTGATTAGAATCCATATGTGCTGACAGTATGTTGTAACTTTACATCCTTGCCAGGCTTCAAGGTAATTTGGTTTTTGGCTGCCTTGGCATTATCTAAACCAACAAAAAATATTACCATGTTTTCAGTTCTCTTCTGAAAGCCTTTCAGATCTGTTCAGCACTTCTCTTTTTTGGTAATCGGTTGTTTTTCCTCACTCTGAACTGAAAGAATCAAGTCTATGCACACTGCTATCCATATGAGTATTTTTCTGTGTGCTGGCAAATTCAAGTTGCTTGATAGTTCTCATTTGGTAAACTACTGATTTAGTCAGAGCAGTGCTTTTAATCTACTCTGGTGCTGAGCATCTGTGAGGGATTTTTGCAAAAGTTACCAGTGTTTTTCTCACTGAAATTTTTCTTCCAACCAAACAAGTGTAGTCTGAAAAGAAAGATCTTTAATTTAATTTGCTAACTTCATATTTACATCGTAGTTGTAAATGCGTAGCTTCTTTTTATGCTTAAATATAGTGTGCCATAAACTATGAAAAATCACTGCCGTGCTGTTTTCAAATTGAAGAATATGCATGAAAAAAACCTTCAGTCCAGCTATTTGCTAAGCCATTTGAATATTTTGGCTCATGTGCTCCATGTACTCTTTTGATGACAGGGGAATTGAGTGGATAAGCTTGACTGGGTTTATTTCCTTCGCCACATCAACACCTAACAATCTGGGGCTAGTAAGGAATGAGTTGCAGCTCGTGGACCTACCAACAGGTTAGTACTTCCTGAGAAATCTATACAAGAAGCTGACAGATTTGCTGGGGAGTGACAAACATAAGTTCTTACTGCCTTTTTTTTCCCCTTCTGTTGTCATGACAAAATAATAAAGAGGAGTTCTAACTTGTTCTGGTTTTCTGTCTTTCTGAAGCCACGTAATATGTTCCATCTGGTTCTCTACGACAAGCTTGAAGCAACACCTTTGCAAAAATGCCTGTGGCTTGGGTTATTAAAACAATAAATATGTGTCTGCAGGAGGTTTAGAAGCATTCACAGAGTAGAGTGGTGTATTTTGTTCACAAAATGTGTGTATTTTCAAATGTGTTTTGTCATAGTCTCAACTCATTGTTTCATGTACATCTGAAATGGTTTTGAACTATTTATTGTGGTTTGTACCAGCAATAGATAATTAATTAACTTTAATGTGTGACATAAAGTGGGGGTTTTTTAATTGGGTTTGTTTAAGCTTATGCTAGGCCAGGCACATGGCCAGAATTTGAGTGTGTGTATTAATGTAAAAAGGGTATTTTAGTAATAACATGATACTTTTAGAAAGATTTGGAAGGGTTAAAAAAGAAATAACTTTGATAGTAAACTTAACAGATGATGGGTGTTTTTTCAGCTATTCTGGCCTTAAAATGAATGACAGATATATTTATGATTGAACTCAAGAGCACAATACTAGGAGGTATAATTTGAGAGATTAGACAGCCCAAAATAGGAAGCATTGAATGATTTTAAATTATTTCTGAATGTGAAAACCTGAAGCCATTTAATTTCTAATGAAGTGCCTGAATCTTGTAACACTTGGGCTAATTCTAAATTGCATTATGTAGCATAAAGTGAATTTTTAATTTTTTTAAGCTTATTAAAAAGACCCAAATTCTTCATTTCCAGGGTGCTGCACATGACACTATTTAACATGGCACTGTTGTCACTTTTTTTCTGTATAATGTCTTTTGTTCATTTGTTTAAAATCAAAACAAAAAAGATCTGTACTTTGTAAAATTGATCTCATGTAAAATGGGATTTTGATTTTTCCCTCAGCTTGTAAATCAGTATTGAAACATTTATAAATATGAGTGGTAAAAGGTTCAGTAGTTCCTCAGGCAACCAAGTTTCAAGTAAATGTGAATATCTGAGATCTTAAGCATATGCTTTAAAGCATATGCTTTGCTTTGCTGAGAAAATGTTCCATTTCCTCTTTCAAAGCCTACCAGAAAGGCGTAACTACTTAACTCTTTGATTGTTGGTTCTTCCATCACTATTTAGCACAACTTTCTATTTGAGGGCTAGGAAAACTGTGCTGACTTGTATTTACTTCAAAAACACGTTGGCAAAATTCTCATTTATGTTTCTGAATTCAAATAAAGAAGAAAATTCCTAAAATGTTTCATCATTAGTGAAGAAAATAGAGCTGGAAGGTTTCCTGTAGCCTGGTCTCTGACGTGAGAGCTCTAACCAGCATTGCTGGTAACTAGATGTATTCACAGGATTGGTGTAAGATAAGTAATTTAGCTATGAGCAGCCACAAAAGTGGCTAAAGTTTGAAAACTTGGCTTTTCCTTGAAAGCTAAGGTGAATGAAACTTGCACAGAAGATGCTGTGAGATGCTGTGATGCCCTGGTGTTTGTAGGTTAGTTATTTTAGTAATATGTATATCACCTTTAATTCTGCAACACATTGTACAGGTGGGTGAAAATTCTGTTGGGGATAAGATTATAATGTCTTAGGGTTTATTCTTTTAGCTTGTAAGAGAGAATGATTCTGCTAAATGTAGAATGAGTACTTCACCGTGGAAATGCTTTCAGACACAGTTTGTGGCAGTGTTCATTTCTACAAAACCTGAAATCTATGCATGAATTTCCTCCTTGGGGGATTGGGAGTGGATCTCATTGGCTTTGAGTGAAAAATAATAACTCTTTGAACTCTTTCTGTATATTTATGTAATGCTGATGATGCATTGGTTTCAGTGCTCTGGAAGTGAGTGAGGTTGTAAGAGTTTATGTGACATTTAGTGCTTCGAAATGCAGTAAAAGTTCAAGAATGACAAGAGTAATATACAGCAGGTTACTTGGAGATATTCTTGTTTAGTTTGTAAGCTATTTCTATTTACAAACAGAATAGTTAATAAACTAGTTTAGTAACTCTTTCTGTTTCCTCCCATGTTATTTTTGCTTTCCAGGCAGGAGCATTGCATTTCGTGGGGAGCGAGGTAATGACGAGCCAGCTATTGAAATGATAAAGGTGTCTCATTTGAAGTAAGTACATTCGCCTTGTGAAGTTTATAGATTTTACTTTACTGCATGAAGATCTTCACGACTTAATAGACATAATAGAAATTCCAGGAAGAAAACACTCCAGAGAGCACAGAAAAATGTGCAAAGCATAAAGAGAAAAGTACTTTAGAATATTAGTTCAAAGTGCAAAAGCTGTAATCTTTGTGTGATTGACTTTCTCACTTCAGGATCCAAACACACTGCGAGATCAGTCATTAATATTTTAGGGTTTTTAAGAATTGGGTTCACTGAACAGACCTTTTGTTAATATTGGGAAGAATAAAAGTGCTGAGCAGTTTTTGTCAATTATGATTGTTATAACTTAATTTCCTTTTCTATAATTTAAAGCACGCTTAAAACTAGAAGACTGGCATTAAAGGTGGGATGATTTTTGATGTATTCATCAATTTTTCTAACTACGTATTTCACACCTTTATAATAATTGTCTACTGGAAAACCAGATGTGAGGTATTGTTGTTTGAGGCGTCAGCTGGTAAATGACCACATTGTTTGCATCAAGTCCTGCTTATGTTTGAGATAAGGCCTGTGGCAGGAGACGCTGGTCTTTATTGTATCAAAAGTAGTAACAGTAGTAGTCTGTGAGACTGCTTTCCTGTGTAAATGAAATTAAAAGTGTCGAGTTTAATACGGCACTGTCTCTAAATTTTAAAAGTGAGTGCTTTTTTCTCTACAGTGGAGGAAAAAAAATAATGTTCTCTAAGCTTACATAGGAATATTTTTGGTAGAATGTATGTGAACCAGAACTGGAGGAGTTCAACCATAAAATGGTCTTATTAATACATTAAAAATTAAGAACTGCTGTGGACTTAGTTGAAGGGACTAGAATGTTAAGTGAGAACAAGAGTTCATTTCAATGGAGACTAATGCAGTTTTGAAGGGTACATATAGCTGCAGAGCCTGTCTGTATTCTCAAGTTAAACGTGAAAAGTGGTAGATTGAAAGTGGTGTACCCATCTAGCTCCACAGATGAAAGGTCTGAAGACATAACTGTCAAGTGGCTTAGTGCAAGAGGATTTTATGTTCATTTATTACTAGATTAGAGAAATGGCATGTGTCTGGATCAGATTAAAAATCTGTCCAACCTACACTCTTAGTTTGTCTTTCTGATATCTTATGCAGTCATCAACCTGGCTGACTATGGCTAAATTAGAGGAGCTGCTGCTTTCCCTGAATGAATTATCTGGTCTCCTTTACAGTAATTGAGCAGCACCACATGACAGAAATTTCTAATTCTTCTAGCTTTGAAAGAGGACTCATCTTCAGACACTCTTTTGCACCTCAGCAACACAATGAAATTACAACCTTCAGAGTGGGATTTCAGCCAGATTACTCTGTTCCCTTAGTTTTAGAGGGTTTCCACAGTGGTGCTATGAACAACACATGCAAAGTGAAATGCTCAAATTAATATGGAATGATTAATATTGATGTAATAAATTCTTAACCTGTTTTAGGCAGTATCTAGCTGTGGTATTTAAAGACAAACCACTGGAGATCTGGGATGTCAGAACATGCACTCTGCTCAGAGAAATGTCTAAAAACTTCCCTATAGCGACCGCTTTGGTAAGGAATAAAATCTGTTTCTTACTGTTTGTTAAATGTAAAATGTTGAGATAGTATCAAAACCTCTGAACAACTTTGCAGCAAAATGTTAATGTATCTGTAGCATACAGATAAGTGCTTTCATCCTTCTGTTTTCATCTGCCATCAAATAAGAGGGAAGAAAAAAACGGGTACTGGTGGAAAAATGAAGCCTGCTCCTTTGGGTGATGGAGGGAGGGATTATAGAAAGACAGTCTTCACCGAAATCATTAAAATTAACAAAAAAATCCCCAGTAAATTCGGGGAGTAAACAGTTGTCTTTCCCATTCTTTTTTTCACAGGAGTGGTCACCTTCTCACAACTTAAAAAGCCTGAGGAGGAAGCAGTTAGCAGCCCGTGAGGCCATGGCCCGGCAGACAGTTGCATCAGATACTGAAGTTAGCAGTGTAGAATCTTCTGTGATCAGGTATTTCTCATTCTAATATGATATCCTGCATCCTTTTTTTTTCCACCATGTGCCATTGTTCTACAGAACAAAATGTTTTGGAACTGATTCTCAAGTGCATACCACAGAGCAATTTAATGGGCCTCGTTTTAGCTTTTAGATATGGAACTGATGTATTGCTGGATGAGAGAAATAGAGTACCTGTTTTTTAGGTGCAGCAGTCCTGAAGTTACCTGATGCTTAAAGTAAAACCATGAAAAGTTGCCCATGAAAGTTTGCACAAGTGTGTGAATGAGTTAGCTATTGCTCCTGGATAAATTGTTTTGAAGGATACATTC
>JANHGB010071141.1:0-13080 GCA_026283785.1 Coracopsis vasa
ACCCTACCAGAGGCATATGCCACCATCAGCATAGCTCACAACCTCACAAGGGCACACAAGCTCTTTCCCCACGACAATGTCGTGGGGATAGATTTTTAGTGAGTAAATATTAAGGGTAGAAGAGTACCACTTATAGAAAGACAGACTTTTGTCCCCTCACAAAAGACCTTACAGATTTGTATGTGTTTGATGGATTTCCCCCATATCATGTACATTCGTTTATTCTTTCTCTATTAAAAATCTCCAATAAACAATATCTCCTGAGTTGATGGGAACAACACAAAGGGAACATATTGTCACAGATGACAGTGGAACAGAATTGATCTAGACAGATTTATTCCCAGGTTTAGTAAGAAAATCACAATTACTGCAAAAGGAAAGGAGAGAGAAATTACTTTTGCTTGGGGCAGTTAATGGCTACGACACTATCCCTTGCCTCTTAATCACTTGCTGCAGTGAAGCAACAATCAATACAGTGTAAAAGAGATCACTGAGGGCCTGAACCAGGTCTCACTAAAATCAGTGATGGAAAAAAAATCCTTCCCCAAGGGAATTTCTCTGAGAGCCACAGCACAGGACCTGCAGCCCAAGAGACGAGACCAAGGTGACTTTGAGACACAGTTATACTCTTCAATTAGAGCTGCTTCAGAGGGCTGAGACAGGTCCTCAGGGAATGCATCCTAGTCAGGACAATATCCTCAGGCCATTGCAGAAACACAGCACTGCAAGTCTTGTTTCAGCCTTGCCTCATTACATTGCTTCCCTGACTGTCTTTGCTGCACCAGGTTCCGTAGAAGGTAGAAGACAGGCATGGGGTGCCTTTCCATTGCAGAGCAAAGACCAAAGCTGAAGCATCTGAGGCTTTGTGTTGCTGGGTCTCAGCTCCAGCCTAGCAGAGATGGAACACAGGCAGAAGGCTTCACACTTTAAGAGGCAGTACAGTGTTATAAGGGGGAAGAGGGCTGGTCCAGGATCACAGCATTACTCCACAGGACCTTCAGTCATTATTTCTTTGCCATGGGATCTCTTATAACCAAGTGTCAGTCATTTGCTTCCCTGCACCTCATTTCTACAGAAAGTTTACTGCTACGTCACTGTCTCCAGGGCGTGAAGGGGTTGACCACTGGCTGTCTTAAACTGTGAACTCCTAGGTTTGCAACATAAGAAGAATCTCAGGTTTCTAAAGTAAATTACAGGTCAGACCTACTGGAAATTTTGTCTTTTTTATTTTATTGCAAACAAAAAAAAGGAAAAGAAAGTTTTTCCTTAAAATTGTGTCACTAGACCAAACTGAAGTATGTACTCTGGCTTCTCGCCAAGGCTGATTACAAACCTGGATCTGCAATATAATTCAAAGATGAAATAATTACAAGGCTTAGAGGTGAAGAGAGGTTTTTTAATGTTCCACACCCAGCTTTGCTCCTGATCCCTCACTGACCTCAGGCGACAAACCAAAACCAGCTTAAACTTCATCTAAGTTTCACATCTGGAGGCATTAAATCACTTGGGATGTTCTTGTAAAGTCATACCAAAGGTCCATCTAATCCAATATTCTACTTCCAACTGTGGTCAGAAGCCCAGGAAAAGGGTGTAAGAATGCAAGCATTTAAATTATATTTTGCTCTGTATAGCTCAGTCTCCAGCAGGCTATGGTTCACAAATTTGCTCAGCAATGGAAGTATCTTTGCATGTAGTAAACCTCAGTGCATCTTTCATAAATTTACCTAATCATTTTTTAAGCCTATGTAAATATTTGGCTCCCACAACCTCTTCTGCTATTAAGCTTCTTAGGTACTGCTTAAACACCTTCATAGTTTCGCTCACATTCATTGTCCAGCCTCTGCTTGGTTTCCAGTTCTATTGTACCATCTTAGCAATGGGAATACCAAAAGCATACTTTGCTCTCATGAGGCTTCGTACACCACACAGAATGTTTTATTCTCTATTCTCCTTTTTTTTTTTAACATACAGCTTTGGTTTCTAATGAACATTGAGTTGATTTTTTCATAGAGTTCCTGGACTTTTTTCTCCCAGTTTCACCAAGATCTCATTAGTTTCCTCAAGAACTCATAGCTTGTTCTCCGTAAGCTTTTCTCCATATGTATTATTTCATATTTGTTCATTCTTGTCCTGTATTATGAGTCTTTTTCTAAATTCTTTACAGTGACCTTTCATTTACAACTTTATAGAATCATAGAATAGTTAGGGTTGGAAAGGACCTTAAGATCACTTCCAACCTCCCTGCCGTGGACAGGGACACCTCGCACTAGACCAGGTTACTCCAAGCCCTGTCCAACCTGACCTTGAGCACTGCCAGAGACAAAACTTTGTCATCTTACTATTTACATCCTTTCCTAAGCCAGCTATGAAAACACTGAACCATGCATGTCTATGGGACACCAGTGGGGCTTTCCATCACTGACAAAACTAACAGCTTAATCCTACCCTTTTTTCTTGTGCCTTTTAACCACTCTTTCATCTGTGTGAGGACCTTTCTTTTCATCCTGTTGCAGCTCAGTTTCTTTAAAAGTCTTTGATGAGAAACCTTGTCAAGGGTCTTCCAGAAACTCAAGTATCGCCTGGATCTCCCTAGTCTACTTGTTAACTGATTCTTTCAAAGGATAGATTTATGATGCACAGCTCTATAAATGCCACAGAGACTCTTCCTCAATACATCATATTTACCCACATGCCTACTAATGTTCCACTTTATTATAGTTTCTATCATCTTGCCTTGTGTGGATGTTTGATTTACTGGCCTGTAGTTCCCAGGTTTTCCTTCACATCTTCCACTTTCCTTTGCACTGGCATCAAAATATTTTTATGCCTAAGGTTCAACTAATAACCAGTCACAAAGTGTAAGGCAGAATCATAGAATCATACAGTATGCCAAGCTGGAAGGGATTCATAAGGGTCATCAAGTCCCTGCTCCTTACAGAACTTAAAGCAGAGCAGGTATATCTGGTCCACTTATTTCAAATACTACATTTGATCTTAAGTTTGAAAATTTCCCAAAACCTTAAAATTCTATTACTAAGGAGTATCTAATGAATACAGTTATTCCACACATTCAACTAATTTTATTTCATCCAACTCAGTAAGACAAAGACCAAGCCATTTTTTGAAGAGAACAGCTTTTAATTATGTAGGAACCAAAGCAAACCAGAGTGGAAGCAAACATCCTTTTTTATTGTGTTGGTAGTGATGCTATTTCCAGTGAAAACAGCAGAGAAATCAGCACCTGACACACGGAAATTCTCGCTGCAGAACGTTTCCCCAAATCAAGAGGCTGTGCCTCTTCTTATAGGCCAAATTTAGTTCCTGAAGTCAGTGCCTGCTTTCAACCAAAATAAAAGTGTCTCTCTCTTGAGACCAGTAACCAACCACACTTTCAGCTCTATCGTATGTTCTCTTCCTAAACAACAAGCAAGATATTCTTGCTTCTCAGCTGTTTGTCACTGCCCTGTACAGCACTACAGGAACGTGTGCCCATGTACCTCTGCCACTGCTGCCCAAAACCCAGTTTAATGCAAACCCACTTTTTCAGTGTGCTAAGCTCATAAAACAGACCGTGAAGCATGGCACTGGAGCAGACGGAGCATGGCAGGCTTTCTCTTGCTGTCAATAACAGCCAGAGAAGGTGCAGGTGTGGTGGGGAGGGTAATAGCTTCTTGAAACAATGCCAGCAAGTTTTCTAGAAGTTGTCTTGCAGATGGCATCAGTGCTGAAAAGAATCAGTCTTTCTTGGCTATGCTACCGAAATAAACATCCTAGTGGTTGTCCTAATGGCGCATAAGCTGAACAGTAAGACCAGGGAAAGGTCAGCATAGTATTGCATGTGCTACACTTCCTAGGAACAGGTAGGTTTGGAAGAAGCAGGAGAAAGAAGCACCTATATGATGACCTCCATGTTCTGTCCTCCTCCCTGGATTTGTAAAGGATGACGTTGTGCTACCCACATTGTAAAGACAGAAAAGCCATTTTGCCCCACATCTACACTGAGGTGATTTTTGTGTACTATTCTCTGTGTTGTTGCTATTTACCTTTACTGAAAACTCCACTGGTGGATACCCAGAGAAAGAAGCAGTTATAATAACAGCTTTGCCTTCTAGCAACATTTCAGCATCCTTTATAAACCAACAGAGCCCAGCATAAACCTGGTATTTTCACACGTGATTTTGAGTCTCTCTACACTGCAGAAACAGAACCGTTACTACAAATCTACAAGCTGAGACCTGTAAAACCAATAGATCAATAGAAAAGCAAAATGGGTTTTTTTCAAACAACGTCTTTTCTGGATTTCTTTGCGATAAAACAGCAGTCTGCAAATTTTCTGGTCTTCAAGAAAAGGGGGTGAGGGGTTATTTCCCAATGGGACTTATGGAAGAATTGAGAATTATGGAAACTATTTTCTAAGTGGATCTGCTTACAGGTACTGATGAGAAGAGAACTACAAATCTGATGCCAGCTCACCCTGTTGAAAATCAGACAGGGAGTGTTTGTCTCCAGGATCGTCTCCTAGTGTGTTTAATGCATTTTGCTGCTTTCTGCTAAAACAGATAGCATACTAAACAGATCCAAAGCATTCTTCACTGCAACACTGCAGCATTCTTTTTAATGGAGGGTGTAATCTCATTACAAGCTCTGGTAATCATCTAGATTACAATCTTAATTGCCAAAGTAGGTAAAATAGATAAAACATATTTCATCTATCCCCTTCTCCTCCTCTTTTTTCTTTTTAAAGGTTTAGCAAAGGAAGAGTGGATTTTTTTTTCCCTCTCTCATAAGCTTTTAAGCACCAGAAAGGTTTCTTTGTCTTCGTTATCCTCCACACAGATCCTCTGAGAGATTACATTTCAAATTTCAAATTTATGATTATAAAGCCAGATTCCTGTGACAATCTTCCATCAGGCACTGAGAACTCGCAGCATCTCACAGGAGGTGTTCAACACCTTGTAGGATTCACTTCTCATTACACCGAGTCCTGAAGCACATCTCTTGGTAGTTCAAAAGGTACAGTTTCCTGAATAGAAATCTCATTAACTCCATCATCCCCCTCAGCCCATAGTAACCTACACCGTAGGCTAACTGCATTTGCAAAGAGCTGTATAAACACTCCTAAATCAGCCTCACATCACTCTGGAAAGGGAGATAACGTCTTCTTGCTAAACTTAATTCATGTATGAGGAAATGGAGGCAGCAAAATGTGAGATGAGAAAGACTTAAGATGGGGAGACAAGGAAATCTTGGTGCTCTGGCAACTGTCTGCAGCTATAACCCTGCTGATGTCCTTGAGAGGTTGTGCATTTAAACAAGTACCCCAGGTTTTTATCTTGCTGCAGTTGAGCTTCCAGCTGTGACCAGATCTGAAGCTGTGCCACGTCAGTACCGAAATGAGGTGTTCACTCAGAAAGAGGAGCTGCTGAGAAAATATAGGCTCACCATCTTATTGAACAGCAGGAGGAATAGGTCTCTCTTCAGCCAAGCACTGCCGTTCTGCATAGTTTCTTCAAGATGATTCTACCCAAGTGGATCAAATCCCAGCGTAAATGATGCCACCGATGATGTTCAGTACTAAAATCTATTTTCCAAATTAGGCTTCTGGGATGCATTCTGTATCTCGGTGATAGAGTTGCCCATTGCTGAGCTACTCCATCACAAGAAAGGCCACCTGACAAGTTTTCTAAATCCTGCCACCAAACTGCTTAAAAAACACTCTTCAAACGGCACAAGCCCAGAACATGGTTTGCAAAGGACCTGGAAAGTGCTTAGCTTTTACAGTCATGTGGAGGAAAATTGACCCTTTGAAGCATTCTAACTGAAGAGGTGCTCAGACTGAGAGATCTTACCAAGACATCTATTTCAGACAAAAAGGACACCAGGGCCAGCCACAACAACTTCTCCACTTCCCTAATTTCCCTTGAGAATATGGCTTAGCTCTCTTTTCCAAACAGAAGGTCCATCCATGGCCAGTGTAAAGACACGGATTTAGGTAACACCTTTCTTTGCTGAGTCACTTTCCGCAGCAGCACTGAACTGCTGGAGCATCCTGGCCAGGTGAATAGAGGTGTAGCATAACCTTTCTCTCCATTACAAAGAAGTGGGGTGTGAAAAGCTTGTACTGCTTCTCTATTTTACATTTGTGATAAAAGACAAATGGCTTAGCTCCATTCTCAAACTAAAGAACACGTGAACACTACCATCTACTTCTTTTTTCTACACACTGAATATGACCTTGCCCCTCATGTCCTGCAGAATTTCATAGAGAATCTGAACTCTTCATGTTCACATCTGTGGTCCTTCTGGATTCATGAGTCGAAAGTCATTCAGTTGAAATGCTGATGTCAGCATAGCTAAGAGATCAGAGCAAACTTGATATACTTAAATGTTGCTCACCAAAAATTAGGTGATATATGAGATCCATTTACAGCTTTTTTGCTTGTTTCTTCTTGTTGCAGCTAAACCTGGGTTTGCACATGCAAATGACAAGCTATTCTGCTGGGAAAATATACCTTAAGAATTATGTTTAAAAATTAGAAGGAAAAGGAAACCAAAACAGTGAAATGTCTTCAGCAGACAGGAACAATATCTCCCTTTGCAACTAAGCTTTAAACAAAAGTGCTTCTGAAATGTATTTAGTAAACGGAACACATTGGTTTTTATTGGCTCAAACACAAGCATAGAAAAGTATTTAAAGTCTTAATAATGAATTGTATCTCACGATTATAGTTTGCATCACAAGATCATCGAAACTTTGACAATAGTCCTGCACAACTTTTAAAGCATATGTTATGGCTATATTGAAGGACAAAGATATATATGTATGTTTTTCATAGGCAATAATGCCATTAAATTTCCAAAGTAGCAGTGGCAAGAGTTACAGAACCAGTGATTTGGATGATTCTAATTTTCCTTTTAAGCCACTACATGCGCAAGCTGCTTTCTCTGTGGGACATTGATTGCTCATATTCTCTCATTTAGCAACAGGACAAGAAGAACTGTGTTTTACAAGGCTGAACTCAAAGCAAAATTCTTTTGCCAGAATACAGCTAGCCCAAATTTCAGAAAATTATTTCCATTTGTGATTTTTCTTTTTCACACCATGCTGGTTAGCCTGTCCTTCATGCAGCATGTAAAGGTCACAAGAAGGTACAAGCCTCACAGTGCTGGAGGCTTTACAAGCACGTTGTGAGTGATAGCTCTGTTGCTCTAAAGAGCTTTCATTCTAATGATTGAGAAGTCTATGCAGAGCTGCTGTACCATCTGCCACGTTTTTCTTCCAGATAACTGTTTACTATTTTCCATGTGATTCTTATTCTCAAGGATTTCACACAGCTGACTATTGTTCTCAGCCAAAGTTTATCCGAGAACTTTTCACATGCAGGTCAGTATCTTCTTACCTTGTTCCCTAACAAAGACTGGAAAATGTGCCTCAAGATGAAATATTATCATTTTTCACACCTACGTAGTATGGTATGTTCCTAATGGTCCATTCCATCATTTGTCATATATTACTAGAGTTTACTTTCAGTGTAAGGCCAAACTATACATATAAGTGACAGTCCCATGAACTAAATGAACTAAGAGGACTAAATTTTCTCACTCCAGCAAGGACTGCAAAACCCCAGCTGCAGGTTGTCAGTAGACCACACTTTGCTCCTGTGCGAAGAAGCCTGTACAGAGCATATTCTCCACTTGGGAATTACTTGAAAAGGTTCCAGATCTGCCTTGCTCCTTAGTCTAGAGCACTGACTTTAGATTTACCCTCATACTGTGCCCACAGAGTGCCTTGGATTGCAGTTCTGCATCCAGGCTGGATGAATGCTGAGCACAACAGCCTCATCCTGGAGCTGTGGCTCTCAAGAATATGCAAAGCTGGAACTGGGCGCTATGAGATAACTCATTAAAGTTCACCAGCTTTACAAAAAGACTAGAGCAAGAACAAATGCCTCTAGTGAAGATTGTGCCACCTATACATTAACAAAAAAAGGAAACAGAAAATGATGTTTCTGCCCTTTTAAATAATTACAAATCACCAGTCACTTAGCTCATCTGCTCTTTCATTAGGAAGGGATTAGGAGCAATCTGGATTACATTTACTGTGTATAACACAAAAACCTTGCACATCCACCAGTGGGCATATACATATAAGTGTGTGCGTGAGTGTAGGGGGGCTCACAATTCAGCAAGAGATCTGCTTCATTTCTCATTCTGACATGATCCTCCCGAATTCAGATGTAATGCAAACAGGACTTAGTGGGAAGCAGTTTCTAATAAAATGCTTGGATTAGTTTGTCAGTCAGAAGCTGCAAATCTCAGTCAACACTAAAGATGAGTTCCTGCCAAAAGGGTTTTTTCATACAGTAAATTCCAAAGAGATACAGCAGTCCTAAATAGATCTATTGCTTTCTAAGAATATAGTGCAGTGTGCCTGTTAGGCATCTTGCCTAGAAATTCTTTTCCAATGAAGTACTGGAAGAGACAATTTCATTTGTTCTGCTCCATATTCCTTGAGTGGCAATAGCTCCAGTGCACTGCTTCAGTCACCCATATGAAGGCATTGTGTACCTAGGAATCAGTCTTCATCTGAAGGAGATATCAAGTCTTAAGGCCAAACTCTGCCAACCATAATCGACCATAAACCACCAAAGGTGGTCTTGTTAGAAGCCTATTTACACTATTATTTGGGATTTAATTCTATGAGTGGGAAACACTTAGTAACCCTGACAGACTTCAAAGTGACCTACCCTGCAATGTGGAAAGGAGAGGCTATGGACCATCTTGTGCTCTTCCGCAGAGAAAGTCAGGAAGGAGAGAACATTCATCTAGATAGGTTTGAGTTAAATCCATGAGTTCATGTGGTTCTGTTCATGTGTATTTTGCTTCTGCAAAAACAGAAGTTTCCCAACGCTTGTTGGGAAGTCCTATCATGCCTCATCACATCTCTCCATAGATATGCCAATTCTCAAGGACTCACATCATCTTCCTCTATAGCAGCAGGCTACAAGAAGAGGCTGGTGACATCTGAAAGCTGCCAAATTCAAGGCTTAAGCTCAGAGGCAACCGTTATGACAATTACAGATTTTCAAGGCAAGGTAGCCAACAGAAGTACCACACATTGGATGCTCCTGTGGGGCAGAGATCAAGCTTTGTGAAAAAGCACCAATTGCTCATAGGTAATATTGTCTGACACATGTACAGTGCTTAGAGGAGAATAAATCACAAGAAAGGGCTATTGTCACACCTCATTCCTACCTTGCTGCCAAGACAGGCTCTTAGCAGGATTGAAGAGTCACTTTAAGAGACTGAGAAACAAAAAATAAGAGTGTGCGTCCAACTTAGGTCTCAACAGCTTTTGCACCACCCCTTTCACAAAGCTTTCTCCCTTCCATTTCCCCCCGGTAGGATACACCCAGGACAATAGTTCCTAGTTTGTAGAGTGGAAAATCGCAAGGAAGATGAAAGCACAGATTGCAAAACCAATTCCAACAGCCCAAAGCGTCTGAGAAAAGCTCCCTGGAATGCCGGCTTAGGAATTCCCCTTCCACTCCTGGGTGGCATGGTGCCAGGTACTGCTGGAAGCTATAGCTTTCTCATCAGCCAAGAGAAGGGGCTTCAGATCCCACTCAAACAGACTCAGTTGCCCACAGGCAGGCAGGTAAAAAGTAAAGCTGCATTCACAGTGTCTTAATGTATTCCAGGGTATTGCCCTGGTACTTTTGCTCTTTATCCTGAGCTACAGCCAGGACAGCTGAGAGTCCTTGCCATGACCTTTTTCCTCCAAATAAAGTTTGCGTCGTGGTGACGACTAATGGGAGGGAAGAATTGTAATTCCACTGTGGTAGCTCACAAGAATAAAGGCATGCCAGCTGACAAGTGACAATAATTCATGCAGAACATCCAGGCTGGATATTGACCAGCTTACACTTTTGTGATTCCACTGCTAAAACCATCTTCAGATGGTGCACAATACTGACTTGGTGGAATGTCCAGCCAGCTCATAGTAATGCAATCTTGGGGAATTATGCAACGCTGTTTTAAGGTCAATACTCGGTGCCAGAAAGAAACGCCCAGTAATATGTTAAACATCCCACAAGCAATGTAAAAATACTGCTCTCACTTCAAGGAAGGCTGAGCCCCACAGACTTATAAGGATCAAAGCCACAGCCATCAGTTACAAGAATCAGTCTACAATAGCAAGCAAAGAGCCTTACTTATTCTCCACTGCTGGCATCAGTGCTGCTCAGCTGGCAGGAGGCTCATGGCACTGGTACAGCTCCAGGCAAGCAGACTTGCAGTGAAGATTCTGATTAAAACAGCAGGCTAAGGTTTTTGCTTCTAGTGTTGCCAATCATCAGCTACCATGTCATGAGATGCTGATCTTTTCATATGCAGCCCACAGCCATGCCAGCTCCTAGTAGTGCCTGGTGGAGAACATCAGAACAAAGCATCAGTTTACTCTCCATTCCTCTCTCCTTTTGGGTTTTTGGGGTTTTTTAATGTATGAAAATTCCTCACAGGAGCTCGTAAGAATTCAAGACACATGAGCCAGGCAGGATCAGACGGCTGTTGAGTTCATAAGGAGGTGGTAAGAAAGCAGCGCTACAAAGAGGAGGATGGTCTTGTGGTTAAAGAGCTGACCTGAGAATACAGATACCTGTATCCAGTTCCTCCATAGATTTTCTCAGTGACTTCAGGCAAGCTTATCCAGTGGGATAAGCTGACCCATAAAAATGCATACCTGTGCTTGTTCTGTCCGTGCTGTGGCCTGGACTCTTCTTTCACCTTTCAGCTGGGCTTATTCATTCAGCTGATGTGAGGTGCCCATTCAGCCACTCAGTCTTTAAACTGAAGCTGCCACATATCTCTGCATGAAGCAAAACCTTCTTGCACCTCTCTACACCCGGGTAGTAAGTCATAGCCTCCACCTCCATGTCTTCTCAATGTCTCCACAAGACTACCATTCACCCTTCCTTTCTCCGCTTTGCAGTAAGATGGACAGCTGGAGAGATGGACAGATAGCACATACCTATCTCTTTGGGGCTTTAGTATTAAAGTACATGGCATCCCTAATATGAAATTATATGTGCTTGATAGAGTCTGTCATCAGCAGCCCATCTGGCTGCCTTTCCAAAATGAGGGGTTTTTTTCATTGCCCTCAGCAGTTGAGTCTAGCCTGGAATCTCTCTGTAGCCATTTTAACTCCGTAACCTTTCACAGCAGCTTGTTCCATTGCCTAATTGTTTGAGTAGCTGAAACACATCTCCCACATATGTAGCCGGAATTTTCCTTTCTGCAGCTTAAATCAGTTTCTGCTGCTTCTTTCCTCTCTGACTAATGAGAATAACTGGCCTCTGTTCCCTTTATCACATCATTTCATGTATTTGTAGACAGCTATTATGTCTTCCTTCAGTCTTCTGTGCAGACTGAACATGCCTGTCTCTCTCAGCTGCTTCTCATAAGTCTGATTTTCTAAATCTTTTATAATTTTTTGTTATTGTCCTTTGAGCTTTCTCCAATTTGTCAGTGTCTTTTCTTAAAGAACAGCATCCAAAACTGAATTCACTAAGCCAGCTGAGGCTTTCACCAGTGCCAAGTGGAGCAGAAAAGTAACCCTGCTTGTTTTACACATGA
Source organism: Coracopsis vasa (assembly GCA_026283785.1). Taxonomy (NCBI): domain Eukaryota; kingdom Metazoa; phylum Chordata; class Aves; order Psittaciformes; family Psittacidae; genus Coracopsis; species Coracopsis vasa. The sequence goes on from JANHGB010071141.1 coordinate 11,635, forward strand.
CGTGCTCCTCATTTCACAGTCCAGAATATTTCATTGGAAAGCATCAATGGGCTAAATATAAGAACATATGGGTGGGGGACAGCTAAAAGGAAAAGAAATGCCTATGAGACTTCAAAAGGTGTAAACACCAAAAAAAGAGGATTGTTTTAGGTGGGCTTGAGAGCAAGGAGGAGGCTAAGAATAATAGGATGAAATGGAATTGTAGGCTGGATATCAGGAAAAATATCGTAACACTTCAGACTGGAAAACTCTCTCTCTGGGGAAGTGATGCAGACTCCATAAGTTGAGTCATTAAGAACTAGACTAGACAAAGCAGTGCAAACCGTATAGCGAGATGACTTAATATATTATTGGTATAGGGGCTAGATGGACTGATAAACTTGGCATTTCTAAATTTCTTGTCCTACAGCACTCTTAAATAATAGAACTAACCCTTTCTTATGCTAATATTCACTTTTTGTCCCCACCAACACCTTCATGTGCTCTCTGTTTGACCTATATGTAACAGCAAAGCTATTTTAGAAAGGCTTTGAGAATTTCTGGAAAAGTCTGGGGGAATTTAACCTTTTCCCTGTCTCTGTGTCCATGGGGCCATGTATGAAGGTTCCCATCCCAGACATCAAAACACTAACAGATTTCACATGGTGCAAATGGAGAAAGCCAACACATCCAGCAGAGAATGCCTAAAGGTGGCAAAACTCCACCACCACCACCACCACCAGCACCACGACCAGCCAATGCAAGGAGTAACACTGATGCAGCAACACCAATGGCTGCTAGCCAGTGGCAGTAATCAGGACAAATCCCCAGTCTAGACGAAGCTTTAGTTATCATGAGCAAAAGTCTCCAGTCTCTGGGTCTAGTTTTCCTTTAATACTGGTAGAACTCCACAACTTCAACAGAACCAATCCTCATTCTCACTCCCACAGACACAAGCAGGATCAGATCCCTGCAGAATTTTCCTTGGCTGGGAAAAGCAAAACTGAAAGTGACATTTCTTTAATTGTCTTGTGATCAGAGGACAAGACAAAGCCAAGTAAGTTTTAAATATGACCTTTACTGGTTTGTCTCTGGAGATCACAAGTATAGAGTCCTGTGGCTTTGGGAGGACCAGAGTTAGAAGGTTGTCTGTCCACCACTGGATGCTCAGCATCTTTTATTCTTTGTGCCAAAGAAAGACGTTTGGCTCCAAACTTCTTAGCTAGAGAGTCTCAGGCTTAGACTTGTCACCGAACCCGGAATTTGGATGGAATAAATGTAAATTTCAGGTGAAGAAATGCGAGTTGAAATCTTCATTGTACACTACATCTTAAAAGATGACAGTTATTTACAGCTGTTGTTGCATGACTTGTTACATGGTCAAACAGCTCAATCATTCCAAGCAGAAATCTAGCACCTACATTTATTTATCCATTATACATTGAGTTTAGCGTTTTCTAGTAATCA
>JANHGB010071141.1:13180-39845 GCA_026283785.1 Coracopsis vasa
ACTTTATATTAATTCTGAATATTATTGTACTGAGGTGGATGATGCTATAGGAGCTTTCAGATCAGGTCTTTTACAACAGAATGGTCCATTGTGAAACTGAGAACTTTTACAAAATAATGGTCCCACTTCCAGAAAGTCTACAGTCTAGGACTGGCAGGCTAATAAAAAGAAACAGAGAATTAGGTTAGACAGCACGATGAGCAGCATTATTGCAACACAGGGAAGGCTTTCCCACCATCAAATGTTTCAAGGCTTCCAAAGCAAAGGAGAGGCTCAGGGGGAGTGAACAAAACATGACCTTGAAGAGCTCTCAGAAGCCAGCCTGAGGTTAAATGACAAATCAGAGGAGAGGTCTGGTGTGTTTAGCTGTGTTAGTTTGGTAAGTGCTGGAGCCACTGGCTTACAATGCCAAGAAGAGGCTGTTACATTAGTGAGATTATAGTAATTTAGTTGGTGCTGTTGCATAATGGGCTAAGATGCCTAAATTCAGCAAAACTGTGTTGTCTGGCAGGAAATTGTCTTCTTGTAATAGCTGACAAGCTCAGTAGCAGGAGCCCTGAATGCATTCACTGAGTCTAGTGCCAGCATGTCACTGGCAGAGCTCTCTAGGAAGGAGACGCTGGTCTTTCCCCTCTTCTCTGTCATACTACTTGGCATGAGTACTGGCAAGGCACGAAGACCTGCCAATGAGAGGACAGCCAGGGAATAGAGAAATGTAGCTTATTGCAAGGAGCAAATGAACATTCTGCAACGGTTTGCTGAGCCACCACTGAAGAATGTCAGCACCAAACTGCCAGAGTCGGATGGAGGAAGCACTGACATTGAGAAGTGATTTGTGCCTTAAACATAATCTCAACATTCACAAAAAAGTCCAGCCAGAAGACCTTTTGGCTTATGACTGATGTTCTGAAACATCTCTTGCACAAGTGGGCAACATTGGTCTTGGCATGGACTTAGATCATTCAGGCTTTTCCAGCATCATAGGAGAAAAATATAAGTAAATCTAAAAAGAACTGGGAGTTTTAGGGGCTTTATTTGTGCGTGTGTGTCCCCTTTACAATATGTCAATCTGCCAGTCTCTCTTTGAAAGTCAAATCTACCTTAAGCATTCTGGGACGTCTTAAACAGTCAAGATTAAAGTGCATAATTTTATTCCTTAGTATAAATACTCATAACAACATTTTTCAAAGTATGAAACATTTCATTTGCCATTGCTCTTTATAGCCTACAAGAAGTGTTTTCCTTTCACTATCTTAATCCTCCTTTTAAGGAATGAAGCGTTCCTCAGACATGTGAATTTCCCAAGTGCAGCACATGCATTGTTTATTAAGACGTTTGCACAGGTTCACAGGTATACAATAAAAGAGCTAACTTGAGACTTTGGCCTTTTGTACTCACTGCTTGTAGTTTATCGTAGAGTCGGGAAGTGTTTTGAACTTGAACAGCTCCTGACTTCTGAATTAAACACAATTCAGCATTGCCTCCACTTGCGGAAGTTTGAACTTGATGATCCCAGGTGTCCTGTTCCAGGCCTTTATTCTTAGACTAAAAGCCTCTGCTCTCACTCTTAGCTAAGCAAAAGTCAGGAGATTCTCTCTCATCTTATAATAATCTTTTACCTCAATAGCTATGCAAATCACAGAGTACAGATGTAGCAAAATGTGAGACACTTTGCTTCTCTTAACTGCATAGTCCACAAAACACTGAGAATCTTTCATATCTATGCACTAAGCAGGAAATCCTGTTGTCAGTACCCATGGCCTAAAAAAAGAAAAGGTCTTGAATTGCAGTCTTTTTAATGACTCAGGGAGAGGACAATTGGATATTCCCTGACCCCAGCCCTCAAAACATGAAGAAAATACACGAAGCATTTCAGACTTCAAGCATTCATTATTCAAAGTGCACAGCAAATTATCACTTGCTGGGTTTTTTGCTTCCAGAAAATGTTTTCATGTGCATTCACTGCCAACACACTGCCATTATGATGCTTCAGGTTCCTCTGTTTAGATGGCCTTTGGCTCAAGAAGGAGTTTTGCATTCACCAAGTCACTGCAAAATCCTTGTATTTTCTTGATGTGGAACTCATAAACTTTGTCAGCTTGAGGGGAACTGCATCAATCCTTTATTTCTTTTGAAACCATAACAAGCAAACTGTTTAACACACACAGACAAGGGGGACTTTATGTCTGCCTAAAAGATTTCAATTGAAATTCCATAACAAAAGCCTTTGTGCATCTGAATTCTACCATCATTAACACTAGCTGATCAAGTGAAAACAAATGAGATACACCAAGCATGTCACTAGGTAGAGAAAACAGCAATACAAATTAATGTTGAGCTTGGGGTTCAATTTTATCAAAGAAAAATAAATCAGTTTTGCTGCAATCAAACCAAGTAACACATTTTGCAGTGTAGCTACATCCTGCAAAGTTTGTCAGAGCTCCTACCCTGAACCTCCCCAGGAATTTTATACATAGAGTTTCAAAGTGATTTAGTGAAGATTTTGTTTGAATTTACTAAATGCCTATTAATAAATGAGGACTAGAAGTCTTGCCTGAAGTGGCAATGGTGGCAGTGGTTCTGCCTGATGTCATGGAAGTGCCGCCTGCCCTATCAAACTCAGCCCCTAAGGGGGCTTGGGGCTGCTTTTGTACTTCTGCTTGCTGCCTTCACCTGTGTACCGTACATATAGGGGGTGTTTTACAAGATTACCGGGACTTTCTATTTGCCTATTGAGGTCAGGGCCTTCTGGGTTTAGACTTTCAAGTCTTTCACCTCTACAGCTGTTGCTGGAAACTTACTTCTCAGCAGATAATATATTTAGGAGGCTATTCACACAATGACTGGCTATAGCCATTTAGAGTTTCCAAAGATTATTTAGAGTATACATGCTTAGGTCTTTACCTTGCTTGCCGAGTAAGGAACATCACTGAGAGGAAAATAATCAGATGTTGCTGTACAGAAAACATGTTCCAAATACCATATTTTTGACACCCTGAAGTCATGTCTATTAGTCTTGTTTCAAAGAGCACTAGGTCTGCTGTTCTTACAATGAGTGACCTGTGGTATAAAGCCTGCAGAACATACACCCCCTGATCAATACAGAGTTGTCCTGAAGGCCAGGTAAAATCAGCCAAGAATCAAGGGATACAGGTAACGAACAAACAGCTCATTATCATTTAACACTTGATTATAAAATAGCATGTCACACTCAATTTGCAACGCATCAGAAATGAAGTCAACTCTACTCCTCCATAAGATATCCAGAAGGAAAATTTTATTAGTAGGATCGCTATGCTTATACCTCTATGGTATAAGCCAGTAAATTTTCTGGTGTAAATCCTTATTCAGAAAGACCTAAGGATTTCTCAAAGACTTGTGAGGGCTGTGGCCTGGAAAAAGGGTTCTGTTCTGCCAGACCCGGAGATTTAGTGCGTGGAAAGATAGTGTGGCTGGCTGTAAATCCTGGACACAGGGCTCGCCCCTGTTAACAGTGTGACCTTCCCCACCCTCCCTCCGACAGCCAGCATTGACTTGGCCTTTTTTACTCATCTTTCCCTTTTCTTCCTTTTCACTTTGGCACCTCATCTGACAGTCCTGGTTCCCCATGTACATGCACACGGCGCTATGACTTGTCTTCCCTTCCCTGTCCCTGTTCCATCAGGCAAATTCATTAGCAATTAAGTGGTTGATCCTGGAATGTAAAACACCAGCTTTAAACACAAACCTGACAATAGTGAAAGGGTGAGTTTCGGCTTCTTTGATCCCTGTAGTATCTCCTCTATCACTGCAGCCCTGTAGGCACTGGCATATCCCTGCTTCACCAGGAGGGCTCAGTGCAGGATAACTCCACAGACTCGTGAAGGTTGGTGGGTCACCATCCCAACTAGAAGGGCTTGAACTACTCCTTAGTTAGCTGTGATCACCCTCCAGTTTGAGGAGAGCTTTGAGCGTAGCAGCACTAATAATAGTTTCAATTAAAGCACAGATGGACCCACATAGTGCAATGCAGTGGGTGTGCCACAGAAAGCCCTCAGTGGGGTGTTGGAATGGAGGCGAAAAACAAAGAGATTGCCTTCTCCTGGACTGACAGGGTTCACCTACCTCTTCATGCCCTGCGTCTTCATGCTCAGGGAGGGTGAGGGGAGCGGGGCAGAAAGCCACCTTGCTCAGACAGATCTGGGACAGCGGGTAGAACTAACTGCTTTGGACCTCAAGTGGCAGAGAGGGTTCCTCATCCACTCCTGACAGAGCCTCTGCTCCCCATTCCCTGGCCTCTCACAGTCACTCCACAGGGTCTTGTTGCTCAGACCTGCATCCCAGAGCTCCTGCCTCACGCTACAGTGACTCCCCATCAGTAAACCTCACCTTGCTGCCCACCAGCTACAGCCTCAGCTCCTCAGCCCATGTAGGCTGTGCCCAGTGTGGCCAGCCAAATGATCTTCTCCCATGGAAAACCTTCAGTCACCTTCCTTCCTCACTAGCAGTGACCCTGTGGCTCTTTGTGGGAAGAGGCAGCTCCAGAGCTGTTGAGGTTTTTGTGTCACCAAGGCAAGGGCTGCAGAGATAAACGTCCTTGACTTGTTCCAGTGTGCAGTGCTGCACAGTCATTTCTTCCTCCAAAACACAGAGATTTCTGCAAGATAGAGTCTGCAAAGCTGTCTCTTCTACTGACTTGGGTCTCATAACTGCAGCAAACACAGGAAATCACCTTTCAATCTCCAGTTCACATTAAGACTTTTAGTGTACTGGATATTGAAGGGCAAAAGCTGAGACACAAAAGACAATGGGGAAAACATAGTTCATTATCCCACTAGACCGAGAAAAGCTGAAAAGCTGAAATGCTTTGCCAGCCTTACAAGGTTCTCATCATGGTCCCTGGATGCTGCACCTTCAGGTCATTCATGCCTCCTTTCATTCCACGCCACTCTCATGCATAAGCTCACCAACTTCTCGCTCATCCGGTACATTCTTCCATACAACACAGAACATCCCATAGCAGCTCCCTCCCTGCAGCCCTCCACCAGGACTCTTCCAAGCTGGTCTCCAGCCTGCTCTCATTTTAGCTTCACTTAATGGTAGGGGGAGAAATGCAGTGGAAACTCTGCTTGGGGTCTCTGCATTCTCCATTTGTCAAATCTTTTTCACTTGCAGGTCTTTGAAGAGCTCCCGAGGCAATTACACAGGTCTCTCACTCTGTTTCCAATCTGTCTTCTGCATCAGAGAAATTTGCCTTTAAAATAGGCTTAGTAACTGCCAGCTTTCCTGCATTCCTTTATCCTTGAGATTATTTTCCTTAGAGACCTTACTTACCAGTTCTCCAAGTTTGCTGAAGTCTACTTTTTTTGAGTCATTATCCATATTCAGCTGCTCTAGCTTTTTCCCTTGGAGTAATGAACTTTATCATTGCATGTTTGCTTTCATCCAAATTACCACCCAAGCTTTAGATTGTCAGGCTGTTCTTCTCTGTTAATCAGAAATGCCTTCAAAGTAGCTGCTTCCCTGCCCATTTCTCGCCACTTTCTGAAACAGCATCATCTTCGTCAGATCCATGATGTCCACTACCTGTCCCAGTGAGTTGATCAATACCAGGTTCAGAGCCTATGATAAACACCCCTGTTTTTCTTCTTTTACTAGAAATGTTCAACTATTCTCTCTTCTGCTCCTTCCCAAACACCAGCACTTGGTGCGTGCTGTCTCCTTTCTCCTTCCTTGTACCTCTTGAACAAATGATATCCTTTCATACTTTCCATATCACCCCTTAAGTCCCATGGTGTGCCACACCAGACCACCACTAAGGCTTACAGCTCTGCTGCTATGTATTATTGCTTTTATCATTTTCTTTTGGGATTAAAATGGATAAAAGTTTAATAGACCTAAATGACACAAAGCTTATTTGCTAAGACATAAGGGATGTAGGAAGGGCTTGTTCTGCAAAAAAGCTGAATGGATAAATGGAAGACACACACACAGACAGACAAAAAGGAAAAGGAAAAACAAAGACCTTAGGTTTGGCATGCAGGTTGCTGAAAAGCTGGAAATCCTGTATTGCAACAGATAGACAAAGCCGCTATATAATTTCTTAGACAGACCCCCACATACTGGCTTCCTCCTGGGTTAAATATCAACTGATTTAACAGCAGCATGACTGTGGAATCCCCTTGTATATTAGAGGGAAGGAGTGGGCTAAAGGGCAGTAGCTCCACATTGACCATATGAGGAAAACTTCATTTTTTCATAACACATTTTTTCCCATGAAAGGGAAGAATGAAAGCCAACAGATGCTTTTTTCATGAAAACTCTATTTCCTTAGTGTTTCTCTTCAGAAGTCAAGCGTGCAATTCCTTCTGGCCAGACAGACATTTCACATGTAGTTTAAATCTACTGCATCTCTTGGAAAAGGTTTTGGAAGCCTTAATAGCAGGGAAACTACAGGAGTTCCCGCTGGATTAAACTCACTCTTGCTCTCCACTTCAATAGGGTAAGGTGATACACACAGCCTGTGCCTTCTGTAGGTTTTCTAGATGCAATTGCTTTATGGATGTAGATGATCTTAAGGTCCTTTCCAGCCCTAACTGTTCTATGATTCTATGTTTGTGGATACTCACTTTTCTTGTGAGGGTTTTTGCCCCTGTCTCTTTAGATGTATTTAATCTTTCTCTCTTGTGCTCCACCTCAGAAATGGTTGCATTGAGAGGGGCACTGATTGTAGTTATGTGTGAAGTACTTGATCTCTTAGGATAAAAGGTGCAATTTGAATGCAAAACACTGTCAAAGCTTTCAATTTCTAATGGCTTTGCTTTCCCACGCTGGAAAAATATATAGAATGTTCATTTCCATTTTTCTTTTGTTTCCACTTTTGTGGTGCATACCAAACTGAAGAATGCATGTCATTTGAGTGAGGGCTTGGCCTATCTGACTCTCAACCCAGACTGCAATTTGCCAGATAACTCCTGGTCTGAATAATGGTGCTGACCAAATTCCCAATCCTGAATTAATCTGGTTTTACAGAGCACCATACTTGGCATCCAGACTTTGCATTGTGTAGGGCTGGAAGGAGTATCAGCAAGTTAACTAGTCCAGCCCCTTACCCTAAGGCAAAAAATAACCCTCTCTCCGCCTATTGCTGCCATCAGTAGCCTTCATCCAGGATCTTAGATCGTTAGTATGTGATAACCAAGTCCATATCCACAGTACTCTTGGCAAGTACCACTTGAGTTTGCTACAGACATTTCGTGCTTTGGGATAATTTACCAAAGAGCCACCACACCCATCACTTAGCACAATGAGAGCCACAGCATCTTGGGGCTGGCACTGCAGCCCTCAAGGAGACTTAAACATTGCAGCAGATACCACTGTCATTTAGAAAGAAGCATCTGCTTTTCAGATACAGAGCAATTGAAACAGCCTGAGTGAAACAGGTCTGTTATCGCGGGGGTGGGGGGGGTACTGATATAACCTCACCGTGCAGCCCCAAACCATTCTGACCTGCCAACAGAGGCACGCACACCAGCTTCTCACTGAGCATGGCCATGCTCAGCACCTCACTGCCCCAGTACCCACAAAGGGCTCACTCTGTCCCCTGTGTCCAGCAGCTTCCTCAGCAGCCGGGTTTTGGATCCTGTCTCGGATCACTTGGCGCATAATGCTCTTTAATCACGACCAGCCAAAGCCTCTCTCAGATTATTTCATTTGCCTGCCTATAGCTCCGCAGTAACATACATATGTTATCATCATCGTTTTCTCATTTTGTTCCATTGCAAGAGTCTCAGATGGGGCCGGGTGCTCTGGGCTTTGATGTGTGTTTTTTTAAACTGCATGAGAACTATATTTAGTTTCAGTTCACTTTCAGTGTCAGGCTTCCCTGTCGTGGCCCTCTGCCTTTACCTTGGCAGTGTTACAAGATCCAATTATGGCTTAAAAATCTGGCTGTGGAGAAGCAAAACTGCTGGCCTTTTATTCATTACTAAACAAGGACCTTCTGTTGTCCACAACACGTGCCTGACGTGAAAGCTTTTAGGGGGCCCTTGAAGAGGCGGGTTTGCTGCTGTCCTGCCTTCGTGATCTCTTGAAGTCCTCAGAGTCTTAAAGACTTTCCTGCTGTAAAAGCCCATGAAGCCTTTGGTGTTAAAGCAGAGCTGAGTCCCCCTTCACTGATCTCTTTTTTCACTTCCAGTCTGACCTGTCAGACAGAAATCCTACTTTACTTAAAGAAAAAAAAGAAGAAGAAAATGGGAGTGGGAATACTTGTTTGAAGCATAACCTATTACAGACTCATGCACTTACTCTGTCTGCTGAATTGTAGTGCTCCGTCTAAAAGCCAACACAATGAATCAATATATCTAAAGGAATACAAAGTGATTTTTCTTTCCCTTGGCTTTCCAGTGCCATTTACAGTAGCTTTTATGTTACTCTGGTTAACAGTCAATTTCTGGCTAATATATATCTGATTCATCTGCAAAGCAAAATATTTTCTTTTCTGACAGTGGATGTGAAGAATATGTTTGTTTTAAAGTGACTGTCTCGTTAATATGTTTAATTGAATTATATACCCCATAAAGAAATATTGTCCCATTATTGATGGCGGTATCCAAGAAAAACTTCTGGAGTAAATAACCCAATGAAAAGCCAGCTCTGTCTGCACTTTGCATCTCTTTTCTTAAGTAATGCTTTATGTTTCCTTGGATATAAAGGAGATATTGTCAGACCATGGTTTTAAGAGTCTGACTTTCTGGATCAAAAGAAAAAGAAAAGGATTTGTGCTGCTCTCTCCTGGAAAGTATATAGGTCGGTAGTATTTTAAGCTGTGGCCATGTTGGTCTAATTGACATCCACTACCAATGGTTTGCAATAAGAACTTTTGTCATTCATTGGACACATAATTGTTGTGGAAGAAACTCCCAAGAGACAGTGACCTCTAATGAAATTACACAGTCACCCATCAAGAGCCCTGTTTAGGGCCAAGAAGAAGTAAAGCTGCTGATGGCCATCCCAAAATGGCCTCTGTCCCCAGATCACCTCCACTGAGCAGAGGATGTAGCAGCACTCCCTGGTCACTGTAGCACTGGAGGATATGGGGACACTGGGGATATCAGGATATTCCCCAACTCACCCATGCCTGACTTGCGTGTAGAAATTTCCAGCCCTTAATGCTCAAGTCGGTTGATGAGAGCTTTTTGCTGATTTAGCTTAATTTGGGAACAAACTCAATTAAGCTGAATCAATGTTAGCTACTAAAAGGGTTGAACTGATTTAACTAAATTAATTTAGAAACCAATTTAGTTAAATTGGAACGATTTGTGTATGTAGACAAGCCTCCACTTAGCATACACTCTTACTGCCTTGCATAAGGCACTGCATCTCAAAGACAGTTGAACTTCACAGACGTGTGTGCATGTATGGACATATATGTGCACACATACACATGCTTTAGTTAAATTTTCCCAAATACTCAGAAAATGCAATCAGCCCATAACATTTTAAAGAAATATATTTGTTTAAATTTGTGTTTACTCACAAGCGCTGGGTGGTTTTATTTTGGTTCATGTTTCATGTGAAAGGCACCTGCAGAGGATCTCTTTTCCCTTCTTTTTACATGTCTTTCCTCCAGCACAGCTATGCAACGTGCACACCATACCGGGCGATGGATGCGGCAGTCCTCCAGCTGCTCTCTTCTTTGATGGATGATGCCCCAACATGCACAGGGAATGATTAGGACCTCAGCACTCAAAGCTCCTTGTGACAGGAGCCATGGCACTTCAGCCAAGGGCAAATGTGCTTAGATGAGTCCTTGCCATGCTGGTTGGCATTGCTGCTTTGTGCTCCTCATCCATTTGAGGTGGGCTCAGGACCTACTCACCACCTCCTCCCAGGCTCTGGTTAGAGGTGGGGGTGAGCACAACATTGTGCTCTCCCCTCATCAAGCGGATTGGTGAGGAAGAGCAGACCTCTTTCTGTCAGCCTTTGTAGCATTTCAGACAGGTGACAAGGCAGATCTGAAAGCTGACAGTTCAGCAAGAGCATTTCCATTGGCATGAACACGAAGTCCTAATCTCTGTCTGCACTGGCCAGTCATGCAAAAGCAGCGGATCCTGAGTCACATTCACACGGATGAGTTTGTTACTCCCTGCCATGCCATGCAAATGCCAAATACACAGGGCATTATGAGACCAACTGCCTACACTATGAAGACACAGCAGTTTCATGAGGAAAAAAACCTACTCTGGTGGCACAGAGGTCAATGCATCATCCCTTCATCCTCCTCAAAATCACCAATATTATCTCAACATTGTCTACAAGATCTTTCCCTAAGATGTCATAAAAGAAGTTCTAATCAAATAAGTTAAAATATAAATCCTAGCCTTTCTTTTTGTTTCCTGTTTTATAGCACTAGGATACTGAAATGTAACACTAGAAACATGGCCACGGTTCTCTTTTCATTCTGCTGAAGCAGAAGCCTGGGCAAGCATCACTTCATCGCCTGCAGCTGCCTCCCATGGCACACCTGCACGCTTTGATATGGCTCGGTACTGATAAAATTGCAGTTAGCAGAAGCAATATCCCTGTCCCCTTCTCTGTGATTTCAGCTTCTGAAGGATTAAAGTGGTTCCTCTGAAGGAACCTCGGCACATATCGCAACACCAAAGCTCGGCAAGGAGAGAAACTTCCTTTGTTGTGCAAAGTTATGACAGGAAATAACACTGGGTTGGACTGATAAGCTTTTCGCATTTACCTGCTGCGTATCAAATGTTTGGGAAAGGTGTGTAGCAGGACATTCAGAGTCAGCTATTCACCACCTAAGCTTTATAGCAGCTTTGTCGATGGCAAAGCTTCTGGGTGCAAATAAGTTTATATCTCTTTCACAAAGAAAGTTCTAAAAGTGTATCAGTAACACCTCGGTAAAATGACTGCCTGACTGGCATTGATATTAAAACTGCTTCCATTCCTGCCAAAACCAAGCCTACAACGAAACGAACACCACTTTATTTTGAATACCACGGCAGCTCTGTGTCGAAATCTTCTTGCAGATTGCCAGACACCAGCACTTGTGATGAGATCCTGTTGGCTCACGAAGGTTTCTAAGCTGCTCATCAGTATTTACATAGCGTGAGCGTCTGTTGTATTTCGCATGGGATTAAGTATAATCAAAATTCATGTTACCCTTTGCAAGCTAGCATCAGAGGAAGGCATGCATATTTCAGCTAATTAATTAACAGGATGGATGCGTTAATGTGAGTCTCTTGAGACTCAGGTTAATAACCCACTAAGGGTTGTATTTGCAAGCAGCAAAGCTTCTGTGGCTATACAGTGAGACATAAATTATGGGTGAGGCCATTTTCTTTTCCAGTCCTGACTATCTAAATACAGGGAGTTGTTGTGGCTTTGCTTTCATAGGAGGGCGAGGATTGTGTTTTTCCCTTGTTTTGCTCCTAACTCTTTCTGTGTAACTCGTTAGAACCCTTTGAATGTCACTGACCACAGTGTGAGGAAAAGAGAGGGTCTCTTTTTCCTCCACCCAGAGAAGACACGGAGGCTGTGTAGCCTTTATTATATAATGCTTTCCTGGTGGTTTTAAGTCAGAGACTGAAACTCATTGGCAAGCATCACACCAGCCATGTCTATGTCACTGTAAAGAAACAGCAAGATGATATGCCATGGAGAGACATTCACTTAGCAGAGGCCTGTTGCCACCTGAAGACCGTCACTGTCAGAGGTCACTTTTGCCACCTCTGCTGCAGTGAGTCAGTGACCATTAAGCTACGGAGACAGCATGGCCTTCCACTTGAAAGGCTCTCCCAATATCTCCTACAAGATAAGCTGTGGAAGTGAGAATGAGCCAACGTGGTGGCACCCCCCTGTAGCCTTCCCAGACCCACTTCACACATGAGCACACTGAGCCTAATGCCAGGAATCAGGGTCAGCTACAAAAATCCAGGTGAGAAGGTGAGAGCCCTTGCACCACCCCTCCACCACCTCTGTTCTGTGGAGCATTTTCACAGATCTTCAAGCCCTCTTAAAGCCAAGACTTTGGATGTCTCCAAGAAGAAGCTGGTGAGAGCCAAGCATGAGTTCAGAGTAGGCTTCCCTCTGCTTTCCTACACACGGCCCACAGCATGAACATATGAAAAAAGACGAGTCTTTCTGCAAAAAGCAAGGAGTTTGCACATTCTTTTTAACACATTTTAATGGTGCAAAATAATCCCTGACTGTCACCACCTTCTGCTGCTGAGATCCTCCAGGCTCACACAAACCTTGGTTGTGTGGGAGATGGGGTATTTGTGATGTTGAGTTTCTCAGGCTTCTCACTTCTCCAGACCAAGTCTCTCCACCAGAAGGCCCTTATTATTTAGAGAAGTTGCAGATCCACGGTATAACCTCTCCAGTAACAACCCAGGGGGAGGGAACAGCCTCTAATAAAACACGAAGCTCCAGCATGAATCTGGGGTGTTCATTTCAATTAGGGATGAGCTCCATTACTCTTCATGTTTTATAGCTACTGTAGCTCTCTGCTCCTATGAAAGGTGCAACTACATAGGAGATGACTGAAAAGTCTGATGAAAAGAATCAGTTCAACAACACATTCATCAATGAAGTGCTCAGGGTCAGGGTCTATTTGAACAGGTCACTGGCTACAACCAAGACACTTACGGATCTTGCCCTGAGGAACAGAGCATGTTAAAATGCCTCTGAACAAATATTCCTCACAGCATTTAATTCCTTCTTGGAACTGTTTGGAGTTGGTGAGTTAATGGCCTAATCACTTGTAACAAAATGGACCAGCTTAAGCACCAGAAGAGTGGGAAATCATACTGTTTACCCCTGCTGAGCTGGCATTTGTCTGTATAAATAGGAGCAGGCTGGGTTACAAAGACATGCCTGAGTTGAAAATCAAGGGAAATCAGAGCTTAGTCCTCTCATTTACCCACATTTATGAGCTAGAACAGTAAAGTTATTTATCTGCACATGGGTGAACATCTGGCCTAAGAGGTGTGCTGCACAAGTCACAGACCAACTCTCCACACTCTTACAGAAGCCTGGGGAGCTTGAAGATTCAGGGCATAGATAGGCAAACAAATCCAAATACTGCAATTAAATCCCATGGAGACTGTTCCTCCTTTTCATGCTCATCACCTCTTTCAGGGCAGTTTGTATTTGCAATTTCAGTGGATCAGCTGCCTGCCAAGCTGCTCTGACGTGGCTTGGAGTGGACCCAGGCAGTGACAAGCAGTAACTGTGTTTGCTCATCCCACCAGTATCCCATCAGATTCAAAGGAACAGGCACTGTTGAAGCATCCCTTCAACCAAGCACACTCAAGAGCTTTCACCAAACATATCCTTCACGTGCTTCAGAATGCAGATGGTGTTTCCAGCTGCAGCCTGGAGAAACCACAAACTCCTGACTGGTTTCTCAAAAGGCTGCATTTTGGGACCTCTCTCTCACTGAACACATCTAATACAGAGCTGAACATCCACCAGTATTGGATGTCAATTCATCATCTGTCTCTTCCCTTGTCTTGAAGTTACCAGGTCTAACACTGTAACTATACAAGACGTGCTCCCTACAGCTCCCAAGGTTGCCTCCTCTGTTCACGTATGTAGCCATGGGCAGTTAGCAAAAGATTGTGATCGTTTCTCTTTTTCTCTGCCCCAAGTGCACAGCCCAGTCCTTTCCTCTATCAGTTCTAGTGCTCGCCTAACCTTTCTAGAGAGCTGATTCAGCTCATTCAATTAGCAAAAAGTTCATTCATGGATGTGACAAGAACCTGAGCCTAGTACGGGAGAAACAACTGTAGTGCCCAGCCACATGAGTGGCAAAAGTGGGGCCATCTTCACTTGTGACAGTATATTTGTGTAAAACATCTCCCCATCCCACTGATGTAGCCCAGCCTTAACATAACTCTACCAAAAACACCAATTCAGAAAATCAATCAATCAATAAATAGATTAAAGAATAAATAAATGTTGCTAAATTATTAAGTTTAAACTCACATCATTTAAGGCGGGAGGGAAGCTCATGGTAGGAGGGGACTACATAATCAGTTATTTCAGGAGGTAAAGCAACAGGAGCACCCAGAGCAGTGAGAACGATCATGGCAAGAAGGATGATAACCTCTTACCCTGGAATTCTATCTGGAATAACATGTCTGATCACAGCCTAATACCACAAATGAAAAGCTAGAGGTACAAGTTTACTTGCCCCACACATCAGTCATCATGCAACACCACGCTCTGCTGCAGCATGCCTCCGAGAAACTGTTGTAACCAGGCTGCATCTGTGGTTTTGCAGACTTGAATTCATAATTGCAGGCTCAGCTGTCACTCCTTGAAAGCCATCCTGTTGTATCTCATTTCAAAGAGTGCCCAGTCATAAGCAAGGTGCCAGCTAAAGCTATACTATTATTATGGTTAAAGAACAAGAAGCATTGCAAAGAAAAGACCTTGGCAGCCAAGTTGGAGAACTACAGAGACATGCATGGATATACACATGCTGCAAACATTGCACTTACTACAAATAGTCCTGTTTAACTGAACTGCTGCAGTGGCAGAGGCTTTGTAAACGAGTCAGACCTATGAGAGCCTGACATGATTGCAAGTTGGCATAGAAGATATGCTCCTCTTTCCACTACATTTTTCCACTTATTATAATGATACAGATGAATCTCAGCTGATTAAAGGAGGGTACAGGGAACTGCCCCCACCTCATTTGCCAATCAGTTAATTAGCACACAGAAGTTCAGTGCTGTTAAGAAAGGTTTTTCTTCGATTTCTTCCCTTCTATTGTGCTTTCAAAAGCAGGTCTTGAAGGTGGATTTCTTACCCTGAAAGAAATGAGAAAGTACAGTTACTGATGGTCTCTGTCACAGAGCAGCTGTTTGCATGGGACTGGGGAATAGAAAGGCTATCACTTGAACTTCCAGCCACATGAATGTTAAAGGCAGCAAAAAAAGGAACCTTCCGCTTATTTCATAGCTGGCTGTGAAAGTGAGCGCCATCCTATTGGTGATTACAGCTTTAGAGGTACAAGGTACCAAGGATCCCAAAGTGCTTTTAGAAAGAACTAAGCAGGCAATTCAGTGGCTCTGGCAAAACTCCAGGCACATAATTTCTGCCTGCACCCCCACTATCTTCATGCCATCGGCTTGATAAGAGACTCAAAGCTATCTTGAAGTGCTGCTGCACAATGTGTGAAAGCAGCTTCCTTCCTACCTGAAAACAAGACATTTTTATGACTAATGCTCTGTTTTATTTATACATATATATGCCACCACCCTTTAGCTGGATACGTGTGGGTCCTGCTGCCTGGATGGGCCCCTGCTGTTATTAATGGAATTCTGTGCAAGTGTTAAAGCTTGGATTCCTTGGCAAGGGTCTAAATGTAGCATAAACTCTGTGCAGATATAGGACTTGCCATTTATAAAAAAACCCAAACTGTCTGAAAGGGCAATACATCATATTGGTTACTCAGTCTAATTCTGGTTGTTCTCTACAGCAGTGTACTTCCACTAATGTCACTGAAGTTAAATCACTGTAAATAAAGTCAAAATATGCTTGATTTTTATTTTTTTTACCTAGTTGAAGCTGATCAACAAGTTCCAGTGTTCATCATTGACCTTAATGGCAGTGCTTATGCTTCTAAAATAGGTAAGAGGTACCCAATTACACATGTGCGTGCATGCCCCGAAATGCAAGCTTAGTTATTATCAAGGTAACATCTACAGGTTTTGTGCCCCAGAGTCCTCTTAAGCTATGTAAAGCACAACCAAGAATCTGTTCCCATACTGAATAGATAATGTAATAGAAGTTTAAAATGGATATACAGATTCATCAGACAGCAAATATCAAAATACAATTGGTTAAGAAGCCTTTGTTGATGATGAACTGAACATGAGCCGGCAGTGTGCACTCATAGCACAGAAAGCCACCAGTATACTGGGCTGCATCAAAAGAAGTATGACCAGCAGGTCAAAGGAGGTGATCCTGCCCCTCCTACTCTCCTCTTCTGAGACCCTACTTGGAGTGCTGTGTACAGTTCCGATGTCCTCAACATGAAAAAGACATGGAACTGTTGGAGCAAGTCCAGAGGAGGGCCATAAGGATGATCAGGGGCTGAAGTACCTTCCTTTTTAAGACAAGATAAGAAAATTGAGGCTATTCAGCCTGGAGAAGCTGCTTGGAGACCTCATAGCATCCTTCCAGTATCTGAAGGGGGCCTATAAGGATGCTGGAGAGGGACTCCTCATCAGGGACTGTAGCAATAGGACAAGGGGTGATGGGCTCAAACTTGAACACAGGAGATTTAGGTTAGATATATGGAAGAAGTTCATTATTGTGACAGTGGTGAGGCACTGGCACAGGTTGCCCAGAGAAGTAGTGGCAGTGCTCAAGGCCAGGTTGGACGGGGCTTGGAATAACTTGATCTAGTGGAAGGTATCCCTGCTTGTGGCAGAGTTTTGGAACTGGATGAGCTTTAAGGTCACTTCCAACCCAAACTATTTGATGATTCTACGATTCTAATTAAACAAATAGTGGTCTGAGAGACAGCAGACCTGGCTCGCCAGCTGCTTAACACTAACATGACGCATGAACCCCCAAAATTAATGTCTTTGGAGGGATAACTGTCCCACCCTCCACAAGGTGTGTATGTCCATATGCAGTGAGTCAAACAACATAGGAGCAATACTGCTTAATGGCAGGTGCCACCTGCTAAGTCAGAGAAGCTCCATTCGGGCATGGCCAGGGCTCCAAGAAGAGCTACAGCAGCACAAACAGTTGGGCAAACTCTGTAAATCGCAGGAAGGTTGTGCAACCCTGCTGCAAATGTTTTGGAAACAGCATTCATTCTTTTTTCTGTTCACTCAGCAGGGATTACAGGCATCGTAACTTCATCTATCATTTTCACAAGGAGATAAGGGCAAGGAAGGTGTACAGCAGATAAAGCATCTCTCCTTTTCCCGCCCTCTTACTTCCTCCAGTGCAAACTTAAAAGCCGCACAACGCAGCTCACGTGAGCACCTCTTATCTAGTTAACACAAGGTAGGAGAATGTTTAATGAGTTTATTGCTTCCTGCAGCTGTACAACCTGAAGCTCGGATCTATCTCATCAAATATCGTAAATGGCTATAAAGATGGACAGAAGTGGTCCTACCTTGCAGAAACAGACCTCTAGAGAACATGCAGCCAGCTCGGGGGTCTCTGTAGTCGGAGGCATTTTGCTGCCGCCTTTGAGAGGCCACAAGATCCAACATCCAATGAGGACATAAGCCAGTTAAAATAAATGCTTTGGTGTGGTGAGCCCATATCTCACACGTCAAGGTATGGAACAAGTTTACTTCACATTTATTCAAGGAACTTTTTGCAGAAGCACATCTCAGGCCTTTGACTAGCTTCATCTGGCCTGATAAATGTTTCATTGCTTGCACTGCATAGATTAAATAGGGAGACCTGCAATGTACATTAAGATCCTAACTTATCAATCAATTATCAATCACCTAATTAAGCAATTCCTAAATGCACTATATAGTCAAAGAAAAGAAGGGCTCTGGAGGGAGATGCTGGTAATCAAAGTTTCCCACTTGGCTTTGTGCCCTGATGTAATTTGAATAAACTAACATCTTCCCTGGTCTCTTAGAGGGAAGGGTGCTTTGCCCTGCAGAAGGTAAATATACGTCTCAAATTTCAGATTTGTGAGAGTGTCACTTCTAGAAAAGGCCACTGAAACCCATGATGCTGTTACATGCAACACAAGTGCGAATTATTATAAAGGCCAAGTCTGATTAGGTC
Organism: Coracopsis vasa; assembly: GCA_026283785.1. Classification (NCBI taxonomy): domain Eukaryota; kingdom Metazoa; phylum Chordata; class Aves; order Psittaciformes; family Psittacidae; genus Coracopsis; species Coracopsis vasa. Next base: position 30,962 of record JANHGB010071141.1, read on the forward strand.
TTTAGCTGCTTATTTGAAAACCTCTAAACCTTACACAGGGATGATAAAAAGCACGTGGTGAACAGCATTTTCAAAAAAAAAAAAAGACATGTTCTCTTGAAAAACATTTTGTTTATAAATGATTTGGTTGATTCCCTCCCCCACCCTCAGAGGCTCTTTGAGGGTGTTTGAGGAACCCACAGTGTATGAGCCACTGACAATATTTACTGAGAGTCTGGCAGCAATCAAGTAACCTATATATCTGCTTCTCATTATTAAATATCCCAAACTTTTATTGAGATTATTAGAACCTATTTAATGGCTCATTGAACTTAGAAACCATACAATTTTCCTATTAGGCATTTCCATCTAAATATTTATGATAGCAGTTCATATGAGAAATAACAAAAGACACAAAATATGAGGAAAAGGAAGGCATTTCCTCAGCTGCCCAGGAGCAACACATGTCCGTAACTATAGCATAAACCAGTGGTACAACTTAAAGGAAGCTAACTGAGAGACACAAAGCAAACCTGTTGATGATGAAAGGAAAACCTAGCCATGTCTTTAAGGGAGTCTGCATAAATTTGGATACAAGGCTCCTTTCCATGATTAAAGAGAATATTTATAACTACTCATTTCATGTATTTTGGGTGTGGCAAGGAGTCTTCCAGTCAAATCACTACCTGGCATAAACAGATTTATCTATTTCTTGCTAGAACATAAGCTAAAATTCCAACATGTTTTCCATAAGCACAGTAAGAGCACAGCTATGGAGGAGGAAAAAAAAACGTCATTACGGTTCATTTGGATGGAGAATTGATGGAAGAAAGACTTATTTTGAGGAAGACATAGTCATGAAAGCTTGGCAACAATTGATGCAACATGTATCTTCAGATACTATAAAGCCTCTATGTATTCATATGCTCTGGAGTTTGAGTTATCAACACAGCAGAAATGCAGAAGATATTCTGTTTATCTGATTATGTGAAAGGACAATCATGCTGCCAGAATCCTTCAATACAAGTTATTTTGGTACAATTCTCTGTATTTATATCTTTGTATACACATCATATTGGTACAATTTCCAGTTGGAAAGGGCAAGCAAAACCAATGCAGGTCAACACCCTGAGATGAGCATGAAGTCACAGGCTGTCAGGGCAGATGCCCACAATCTCACTTCTGTTCTATGTGTATTCCATGAAAACAGACATGTTTAAATTCAATTACATTAGCATGGCACTGAGCCTAAGTAAGTTAAAATGCCTTGTCACTAGTCAGGAATTTTTGGCCCAGGCTAATACAACAATGCACGGCTTCTAGACAGGATCTGGCTTGTACCCAGCTGGTTTGCAGTGCTGGGAAAAAGGACATGAAAACTCTTTGACCCATCCACAGAGAAACACTGAAGTTCAAGGGCATAATCATCAAAATTGCTGCCTCATTGTACAAATACCTCTAGTTTTCAGCTTAAGGTTGTGTAGGCTTTTAATATTCTGCTTGAGGGCTCAGAAAGAGTGTTGCACAATACCAAAACTCGGTATACAGCTCACTCTTAAACTTGATCAGGAATGTCAAAAGCCAGTGAGTTTTTCAATTTGGAAAAGAGAGGTGGTGATAGAGGTCTGTACAACCTGTCACTGTCAGAAAGGTGAATCAATAACAACCCAACCAGATGGGAGGTTCAGTGTTTTTTCGGCTTTTCCTTTGCTCCCAGGATAAAAGACTTGAGTAGAATAGAGAGTAATTCCACACAGACTGCTATGAAAGCTGGTGTGGGACTGGCTATGTGCAATATACATAGGTATGACTGGCAATCTAAACACAGAAGTGACAAATCATTAGGCCTGGGAGTTCTCCATTGACGTAGACGTTGTGATGCTGAAGAAGAGCATGGCTCCAGCTAAATTAGGTCATGAGATATTAGCACCTTTCTCTTTATGTTCCCTTTTCATAAGGAAATAAAATAACACAGGACCTACAGATAATAAGATTATAAAGCCAGTAATTCAAACGACTTATAATGGAAGAACTGAAGTCATGTAAGTGCCTCCTCATACCTTCCACATATATACGTGTAAGGGACACTCCTTTTCCAGGAAGTTTAATCTCCAAAATTAGTTCTGAGGAATCCTGACATGGCAATGCAAGAAATAACAAACTTCCAATTGTCTTCTCTTCCCTTCTGAATGAATTTGCTGCTCCCAGATTAAAACCACTGGAAAATGCACCTGTTTCCATGCAAAACATAGCAGCCTTGGTGGGAGCTGTTCTAAGCCTTACAAGAAAATGGCAGGATATGAGCATTCATATATTTCTGCTCATTCTCACTAAGGCAGGAAGGTGTAGAGATGTCTGGTAGCAGGTAGCAGGATAAGGGATTCTGGGATATACAGTGACACATATGCACTTGTCTGTGAGTTCCCCAAGTGCGTAAGATTCTGGGCAGCAGGAAACCTGATCTTTTCAGACAGAAACCTGAGGCAAGGGAGTGTGGCCATGTCACCAAGCTAATGTACAGTGTGTTCCTTGACCTACACTGCCCATTAATATTGCCAGCTAATGAACATCAGTAATTAGTTGCCTGCAAAACCCCAAAATGGTTGGCTGCATGCATGGAGCAGTTGAAGAAATAAACTCATTCCACTTCCCCACTGACACCAGCTGTCTAATATCATAGGACTGCAGTCTATGGTGCGTGCTGTAGCTCAGCTGAGCCAGCACCATCCCAGCTATTCCCCCTGCAGGCAAGGCTCCCAAGGTCTGCACTGCAGGAGGGCAGGGGCTTCAGGCTCGAGTGTGGAACTTGGTCCAAGCTCAAATGGAAGCATATAGATCCTGCACCGACCTCAGGAGAAAGTCTGTGATGTCAGAAAACAAAGTCTCTCTCTCTGTGGAAAAGACTCTTCTCTTATACATCCAAAAATCTCAATTACATTATCAGAATGACACTGCACTAACTCAGGATAGGGCCTGTTTCCAGAAGGCTTCCCTCTGTCAATACATGTATTGCCTAATTGCCCTTTTTATCAATCAACTCAGTAATGAAGAATATGTCATCACCTGCTTTCTTCTTAAAACACAGCAAAGCCAAAAAAAGAACATGATCTTCCTATTTTTGTCTATGACAAACAACCAACTTTATAATAAACTACAGTATAAATAAAAGCAGGGAATTGTAAGCAGCATACTTGAACAACTACAAGAGTATTGGTTTTCAGGCTATCCTTTTATCGGATAGTAAATTAGATACAAAGCCATTTGGTTGAAAGATAATAACATTTATGCAGCTAATAAGTCAATCTTGTAAGGAATACTGCTGACTTCATTGTCTGTGTTAAGCCAATCTCTACTTGTTAAACCTCTGACCCTCCCCTGGGTCTCATTCTGTAACCAATGAAGAATGACTGGACTTTAAAGTACCTCCTCTTCTCTAGTACATTTTGAAAATAGAGTACAATTTTAAAACAGAAAACTGACCATCTAGCTTGGCAAGAGATTACAGATGAGATGGTATCCAAGATCACTGGGAGACATGGGAGGAGAACCACATCTCCTGACTTCAGTACCATGACAGCACAGTCCTTCCCAGTGCCCTCTTATCTTCATGATTTTGCAGGAGCAGCTCAGCCAACACATATGCTTCCCCTCATTTTCTCTTCTCAAGCCTCTCTGCTACCTAACAGCTTCAAGACAAACACAATAAATCTTTACTAACACATACAGTGAGCGGTGCTTCTTCCTTGTACAGTTCCACAGAAATCTAGGTAAAGCACGATTGACATTGATGGAATTTCCCCTTCTGCCAGCTCAGTGCTGGAACAGATGGAGCCCGGCTTTGCTACAAGAGATAGATTTCTCTACACCTACCCTTCGTTGCTTCCTAGGGATAGAAAGAGAAGAGGAAAACTCCACATCTTTCACAAGAGAGGAAAGACCCAGAGATAAGTTGCAGCACTTCGATATGAACACCAAAGCTCCCAGGACTGCAGCAGAGAACCAGGACACAGCAGATGATACAAGTGCCTGAAGGCCTCTGCATACTTCATTCCATGGCATACACTTGTGAAGGGTTGTATATGTGTGCGTCCAAAATCAAAACAGTGACTACAGCTTAACCTCTTCTACTTTGGCCCGTAGCACAGCTTAATGCTCAAGCCACTGTTCTTTGAACCACTTCCTTTGTGATGGGTTTGGAAACTGTTCATCATGCCATGGTAGCGTTCTTTGGTCAGTCTGATCAAAGAGCATCCTGATTTCAAATATGGCTAGGCTTTCAAATGAGATGCAGACTTTGAGAATCCGGGGGTTCTATACATTCCAAACTGGAAAGCAGAATGTATCTGACCGCTATTCCAGTTCCTTCTCCTGAAGCAAGTGGCAGACTTTTCCAGGCATTTTATGGTTACACAGATTAGAAATTAAATGGTCAGAGTAACTTCTGTTATTTTATCTCTCACCTCTTTTTTTCTTTTCTAGAACATGCTATATAGACCTCAATATAAAATATATATAATTACATTGAATTTGATGGCATAACAGAGCATCATATGAGACAAAACTGGAAATCTTGGGAAGCGTAATCATGTGTCAGTGATAATCACTGCATAACGTTTCAGCATACAGCAGAGCACATGGTTTGTATCTCTGTTGGATCAATTTCCTTGCTGCCATTTAGGAAAGTTTGCTTAATAGTATCAGTCAAGACCTCAACCTTCAAAATCACCATTTTTATCTGAAGAAGAAGATCTGGAGCCAGATCAGTGTATTCAGCATAGAGCTTAAGAGAGCGGCATGTATGTGAGTATTATGGGATGCATTTTTGTGATGTCAAAACTGCCAGAAAGATAAAGGAACTTATAGGAAAAATAAATACATCTGCAAATGAGTTCCATCTTTTCAGTTGACAAGCACTGAAACTAAAAAGAAGTACAGGAAAGCAAAATAGAAAAGGACGTTCACCCATCCATTCCTGCCTCTTCAGAAAACTGACCATGTGAGAAAGGAATACCATGCACCGGAGACAGCTTTTCTCTCTGAGCAGGCTGGCTATGATGAGATGAGCCACAATGCCACTTGCCTCGGTGCACAAGTCTGCCCAGAGCCCTCTCGCAGGGGTCCTTGTTGGTAAAACAGGACCCCGCAGCACATTCTGCACCCTGGAATATCATTATGTTATTACTAACATTATTTGTATTGGGGTAGCTTCCCAAAGGTCTCCCTTTCCAGGTCAAGAACCTCATTCTGCATGGTATAGTAGAAAGGGAAAATCTGTCCCTGAAGAGCTGACACTTCAACAAATAAAGTACTAGCAGTAGTGATAACCCAAATTGGAATTCTGGAGATATTTCATTTCTTCATATCATCAAATCACTTGAATATGAGTAGGACAGAACTGAACTAAAAACACAAGATGCTCAGAGATATGGTATACATAATTTATTACATAATTAAATGTTTGTGTGTCAGCTACCCTTAGATGTGGGTCTTCCAGCAACCACTGAAAACAGAAGTCCACTGCAAAAACAAATATGTTAGCACCTAAAGGCTGTAATCTGCACTAATACAATCACTTAAATGAGTAGCATAGCAGCATTTTTCATTTCATTGTGTTGGTTTAGATTCATTTTTTGAAGCTAAATTGGCCATGAATGATGAAGATATTGCAATTTGATTTCATACCAAATGTAATTGGGCCAACAGGGCATCATTTTGCGTGTCAGCTTACACAGCACTGCAGAAATAAAAGCATAAGAGGGGACCAGGATTTTTAAGCTTCAGAAGATGCTGAACTGAGAAGTACATTTCTGTGTTGATCCTGGAGCTCAAGAGATTCATGTCCAGTGTGACATTTTAAGCACACCACTAACGCGGGCTCCTTAGTACCCACTGGATAAAATCTATTCAAACACATTAACTTCATTAATGTTTTTATTAAAGCTTAGGCATGGACAAACTGAAAGGTCAAATCTGTCTTCTGGGTGAAGGGGAAGAGGGAATAGCATTGTCTAATCGTGCTGCAATTCCTGGGGATCAGGCAGTTCAGCTGCTTGAGAAAAAGTAGCATCTCAACTGAAAATTCAGAGAGGTTTAAAGTGGCACACTTAAAGATGTAGTGTGCAGTATTTTATACTGAAATATTATTTTATACAGTTCAGATAGAGCTGGATTATTTGTAATTCCTCCTTTTCTCTACGATTTCGTCACCTGAGTGATCCCTGACTCGTGGCAGCAGAGGCAGTAAGATTATCAGAGTGAAGTAAAACATACTATGGTAGTAAGAGAATCCATCTGGACTGCATCTAACAGAACCAAAACCAGCTTTCTTGATTTTTAAGGTTTGTAATGTGTCACCAGCTCGCTGAGAGCAAACAGCTCAGATTTTAAATATTGATGAAGATTTCATTGTTCATCCTCCTTTGTCTAAAAGCCAAAACACATCCAAAGGCTCTGAATATGGTTCTTTTCTTTTTCACCAGCAAACACAACTGCAGCAGTACAGTTTGCCAGAGCCAGTTCTCCTCTCCCATGCAAATCTTTGCTTGCCTTATCAAGTTCACTCAACAAGGGTAACCTCAGCTCCTTCTCAGCAACCAACACCAGCAAGCAAGGACACTAGGACACTTACATCCTGTAAATCCTATCCAACATTTTACTTCCTTTCTTGCCCACACATCGCATTTCCAGACATCAGAAAAGGCCCTTTCTGACAAATGGTGATAAATGGCAAGTCCCTCACAATAGTCATAGTATCATAGAATTGTTAGGGTTGGAAAGAACCTTAAGATCATCTAGTTCCAACCTCTCAGTGCACCTTCTGCACGAATTTGTTTCAGAAAACTATCAATCAGGCTTACAATTAATAGCATTGCATTTTAAAGCCAGGTACCTCATATGAGACATCTGAATAGATGGGTTGATTCGCAGGCTTTCTGAGCACAAATTTCCTATTAGCATGCTATATTTTTGCAGTATATTATTCACATCCCATCTTCTTTTATCGTTTTTCATTAATATTTCATACCTCCCACCCTCCACTATGCAGCGCCAGAGATGCTGGTCCTTTACTCAGCTAACAAAAAATGTACTAATTCTTTTCTTACCAGACTTGGTACCTATACCATATCTGCAGGGAAGTTACAAATCTCAGAATGTATTGCTTCAAAAGCCAGGTTGGACAAAGCTTTGAGCAACCTGGTCTAGTGGAAAGTGTTCTAACCCCATGGCAGGGGGTTGGAACAAGATGATGTTTAGTGTCCTTTCCAACCAAGCCATTGTGTGATTCTGTGAGTTGTCCTCAAGTCTATTAAAATTGCAGCTCACATTGTGCCAAAAGAAGAGAATGTGAGGAAAATATTGCCAGCTTTTAGGATCTGAGGGGAAAGGAATGATGGTCAGTAGAATGGAAGGCACTCACCCTATGTATGTAATTCTAACTATCTCTTGATGATTTAAAAAAAAGGAAATCTGTATTTTGATATATTACAGATTTTAAACAGTGTTTTGTTCCACACAATTTGATATTTCAAGTTTTCAACTGATTAATTGTGAAAACTTTAGGGAGAAAACATTAACACTATCAGAGAAAATAACAGAGAACAGTGTAAGATTTTTAAAGGTGTTATGAAAGCAACTGTCACATATATTACTCTTGCGTATACTGCTGACAGATTATCTTAAAGAATTTCAGAGTTTCATTCAGTCTACATAGCGAGGTCTCCATGGCGTTACAAGTGGGAAGTTGCTAAACAGTCATAAACAGTCATTGCAACTAGTAGGCAATTTCAAATAGACTTCAGGATTGACCCATGGTTTGTGAACAAAGACCAGTGCTCAAAAGAAGTTTCTGGCCCACTTCAGATATGACATGTTACACTTATCACAGAAATAGAAATCGTGCCCTGTTTTCCTGCTCTGTCTTTAATCTGATTCCCTTTCTTTCACTTCATATTTCTGTATGTGATAACACAACAGAGCTGAATCATTCTTTTCCAGTTCCTTACGAAAACCTCCCCAAATTCACACTGATGCTAAATCATAGCTATTTTCTCTTTATCTCTCTCCTTCCTTCTAGAAGCAGCCTGAACCAAGAGATATCTATGGACTTATTAATTGTGTTTTCTAATGATTTATTAATTGGAACAGGGGAGCAGTACATCTGGCAACATTTACATTTACAATTAGGGAATCTGATTCTCCACAGCAGAAGTTTAATTTTATTATTTGGCTTAACTTAGAAATAGTCAGATGGTTTAGATATGAAAAAAAAAATGTATTACTAAGGGATACAGGAATCTGGAAAGAAAGAATCTATCTCTTTATAGAATATCTTGCTCCAAATTTGTTAAATATATGCACCCTCATGACATCACATTTTGTCTTTCAAATGTTCCTATACTCCTTCTGTTTTGTCTTCTATTTATATATTTTGTCTTCTATTTAAATTAATTGCAAATCAATTTAAAGCAAAGCTAGTTTTGCTCTTTTTCTCTTCTTTGTGTAGGTGGTCTGAGACAAGAGGCTTGACCTCCCTGCTGTATAGGTAGGCAACTGGACAGGGCTACGTGAACTCCAAAATTAATAGAAGTATCTTCTGCTACCATTTTAGTCATAAGCAACTTTATATATGCACATGGGTTTATTTAAAAAAAAAAATGCAAACAACATTTCATGGGCTTGGAAATGTATATGGTGGAGAATAATAGCAGGAAATTGAGTATATTAATAAATACTAGACAAATGAAAAATACAATAGAGATGTTTTGTTAGCAAAGTTCTGAACTTAATAAATTCTAAAATATATTCAAATGTACTTGCTGCTTCTGTATATTTTAATGTCTAATAAATATTTTCATGTCTTTAACCACAACCTTTTGCAATTATTATCCGTACTTCTGCACCTAAA
>JANHGB010071146.1:0-33729 GCA_026283785.1 Coracopsis vasa
TACTTCTCCTGTTGGCGAATTACAATCAAAATTAGCTAACATGCTGCAACATCTCTGCCTTTCCAGCTGGAGAGTGAGGAGCAGTGAGCTACTTTGGATGTCTCACGTAGCACGAAGCACTGCTCCCTGAAACAACCCTAACCCAAGCTCATTTGGGATCACCTGGAGCCCCTAGCTTTTCATTTCAGATCTTTGATTAAATTTTCCCTCCAATTTTTCATGCTGGTGAAGAGGGATAAATCTATGTAAGTAGGGTTGGTTTTGCCAGTGTTTTCTAAGGGTCTTTCATTCTTACCCAACAACATTCCTGGGCTTTGAGGCTGCTCCTTCTGCAGATCCATTTTTGCCCAGTGACCTGGCAATGGATGCTGAACAGTATATAACAGTACATAACAACACGTCCTGCTTTGCAGTCAAATCCATATTCCCACACATGAACATCTCTACATCCCATGGCTCATTCATTCAGTCATCACACCTCTGATTAGGTCACCACAAAGAAACAGAGAAGTAGCACAGTAAATTACAGGCATGAACACGAGCTACAAACTTCCTTCCTTGCTGTCTGCATAGACGAAAGCAGTTCTGAAAAGGAACAGGCACGAGCAGTGCCTTTGATGGGAGCCCTACATAAAACTTGTGTTGCTTTGTTTTGAACCAAAACACGCTCTGGACTTCGGACTTTATTTTTGCTAACATTTATTTGATCAAATCCCTTTCACCACTAAGTTCTGAAGTGTCCATGGAAAGCCTGTATTTAAAAAGCTTATGAATTAGTTATCAGTATGGATTGATGAGTACTTGCGTACACAACACCTACATCTTTCACTATAGCAAAGCTACCTGTAACTTTTTTTTCTTCTTTATGCTGCTTTGTCTTTGAATTATGGAATTAATACTTTCTTGACTAGGATTTTCCTTCAATAGTGACAATCTAACTTTTCATCTTAAATATGCTATTCAGAAATTAAGTAATGCTATGTAATTTCTTCATGCCAATGTTTGTGGCAGTGCTACAGGTGTAACCCAGCTACTTTGGTAAGCACTCATCCAAAATTCTTTTCCCCAAATATCCAAATATTGATACAGCCTCAATCTGATGCAGGCAAGTGTAGTTTTTCAAGATGAAAAGGCAAAAGATGTATCTCTGAGAGGTATCCTGCAAGTTAGAGAACGCTGGACATCACCACCACCAAGCAGGTATTGTAGAAGTAAATATGTAAAAAGGAGCTGCTGTTCTACCTCAAAGTGCGCCCTATGTTTCTGTAAAAAACACCACCACCAAAAAGTTAAAATCTTCAGAGCAGAAGTGGAAAAATAAAGTATGTTTTTGAGTTTTCCTCCCTGTCAGCTTTGCTGCAGTGAAAAACTTCTACATAGCTTGGCTTATAGTTCTGCTGGCTGACAGCCACAGCTTAATTTATTGAATAACCGACAGGACCAACAGGCATCTTTGTCTCCTTCCATAGGATTTAAACAGCAGAGAGTTTAAACAGCAGATACTCCATTAGAATGAGTTCATATCATATCTATTCAGTCCTTACAAGCCTTGGTTTGAGAGACAAATCCATTTGTTTCTCTAAGACTCCTTTATGTTTGCCTCTCACTATGATGAAACACACTGTGCATCATTAGAACTGAGTGACAAGAAAAGCAGTTTCAGACCCCTTATCAAAATACCGATTGAATGAAGGATGTTGCTGCTGAAGACAGACGTTCCTTTTCAAGCCCATCTAAACCTTACATATCATAGGTGTTGCTTTGCATTTCTCTTCTATAAATCATCTATTAAAGAATTTTGGTACCTGATGAATCAATGTTTCCAACAGCCCAGCAAATGGAAGTGAGTACCACATGGGTTGGATGGATTGAACCATGTTATGAAGTCACTGCAGCTTTCACACCCACAGCAGAAATACAAATAGGAATCCAACAACACGTCCCTGCAGCCTGCACAGGAGACATGGATCTCCTTTTCCCGGGCTGAGCTGGGCTGTTGGCTCACACATTGCTCAGGGCCAGGCCAGCTGAGAACAGTACTGGGGAGATGCAGCAAAACAAATGTGAGCATGTGTCTGAAGGAGCACTGGTTGTCATTTCTTTTACTTCCCTATATACTGTAAAGCAGTTGATACAAAGACAACATTCCAATCTCAGTCTAGGCTTACCTGTCCTTGTTTAGCTAGTATATGTTGCTACTGTAAGTCGTAGAAAAATAGAATGGTTTGGTTTGGAAAGGACCTCTAAGATCATCAAGTTCCAACCCCTTGCCACAGGCAGGGATGCCTCACACTAGACCCTGTCACCCAAGACTGTCCAACCTGGCCTTGAACACTGCCAGGGATGGAGCATTTACCACTTCCTTGGGCAACCCGTTCCAGGGCCTCACCACCCTCACAGTAAAGAACTTCTTCCTTATAGCTAAACTGAACTTCCCCTGTTCAATTCCTAGCACTTTTCACCCTTGTGCCCAGTAGCCATCAACTCATAATGTCCATCACTGATTTACTCCACCTTTTTACAACTGAACTACCATTTCTAGTCCCTGAAAGAGGGTCCTAAGAAATGTTCCTAAGAACATCTAGTTCTTAGGCTCTCACTTCAGCAACGTTTGATCCAGGATTATCCACACAAGTTAAACTATGGGAGATTGGAAGTGCTTTTCAGAACAGAACAGTCCATCAGTTTGCTCAACAGCTCTAAACGGTGACTTGCACAACCATGTAGTTTTTAATCTTTTGTTAACAAGTAATACCACATGCTCCTCAAATGACTGAGAAGTAGTTATTTGATTTAGGATTCTCTCAAATTGTAAGCAGCCCACAGTTAATTTTAATAGTGTATCTTGCATCTTTTTCTCAATGAAGATTAATGTTATTCTTGCCATGGGGCTATGTAAGAAGGAAACATTTGTGCAACAGCGATTTTTAACACTTTCCCCCGATAGATTGATTTATGAGTTTGTTTTCAACTTTCTGGGCACCCGTAAATGATGTCTTTAGTCTTCTGAGGGAATACTGACGTCCAGTAATTTATGACTGGCTAAAAGCAAGTGTGTTGAGGGAAGATTATTTGTCTCTTGACCATAACTGAGTGGACAAGATTGAATAAATGAGTTTGCAGGAACTAAGCTCAGCTTAAAGATTTGAAGTCAATACAGAAAACAAATAAAATAAAATCCCACAAAACAACAACAACAAAAAAACCCATGCAACCAAACATCAAACAAACAAAAAAACTGCAAAAGCCGCAAAACCAAAATCCTCCTCCTTCCCCCCAAACACAAAATAAACCAAAAAGCCAGACAGTGGGTAAAAAAATAAAGATTAAATCTGCCTGTGTGCTACAGACCCATAGGAGAAATTGTGCCCATAGGGAGCCGGAGTTACTGAAATAAAGTATTGATTTTCTGCTGAAAGAACTGTAAGTATAAAAGGACAATTAATTTTTAAATGAAGGTAACGGTCATATTATTGCTCTCTGGATATAGAAAGAGGCTCATCAGTCTATATCTATCTGCAGCATTTGACTCTGTGTTCAGAGGCAGTGAAATTTTAATCAAAACTAGATGGTTAAGAACTTTAGAGTATGATTAGGTGTCCGGACTACTCTTTTATAGATTTGAACTTCAAAGTGAAGGTGAGCACATTTGACACACACAGCACATACCTGAAGCAGCACTTCATATTCCTTCTCAGCCATTGATCTCTACTCCTTTGCCTGAGTAACACCCTGTCCTGCTGGGATTTGGGGTCATCTTTTGCTTGTTCTTCTCTCCAGCCTTCACACGCTACATCTTAAAACTCCTTTCATACCAGCATCAGAGAGTAACCAGCTTTTCATGCATCCTGAAAGCAACTAGGCAGTTTCTTACCATCTCACAGCATGAGTTACTACAAGCTCCTCTCCTCTGGCTTTGATAAAGGTCTTTCCCCAGTGCCTGTCACTTGGTCAGCACCCAAATCCCCTTCAAAGATGGGAGATGAGTCCTGCAGAGGCTGTCTGCAAAGTAAACCTCACTGTCCTGCTAGTAACTCAAGGTGCTGGGTGCTTGGCATTGGGTCCCCAGACATTACCTGCCTCACCATGTGCTCTCCAGGCCAGATATTGTCTTGTCTTCACACTTAGACTCTAAGTTAAGTTCCCTAGAACAGTTGTGGTCATTTTGGTCTATTGCTCACAAAGACCTCACCATGGTGGATATGGTCCATGGCAACATCCTAATGACCGTATAGCAATGAATAAAAGGAAGGTTCTGAGCAGTTGTTCTGTGAATTGATGAGTGGTGCTGCTCAGCAGGAGTTCTGGACTCTGGGCCACGAGAAATTTCAGTATTAACAAAATCAAGTGGGGAAATGGGTTTGTCATCCAGCAAGTTTAAAGAGTTTGCCTGGTTGAGATTATTTTGTGTGCATCTAAAAAAGAATCCTAAATCAGACTGAAAATATCCAAATAATTAAATGTGTCTAAGTTCCAGTATGTCAGTTCAGATCAATAGCTTTCAATTCTGGCCACTTTCCTCAGAAAGACTAAAAAAATCCAAAAGGTAGCTACAGATGCAGACTCCTAAACAGTATCAATTCAGACCCGGTTGATACTTCACTATGAATTTAAAATGGGGGTTTTGCTTGTTTAAGAAGAAATAAAGGTATGATAACTTTGACCTCAAGCATCACTCTTTGTATCATAAATGTTCTTGTGGGGAATGTCTGACAAATCCATCTTGTGTATGACTGCCTCAGATTGCCTCAGGCTGCCACTGGAGTGATTCCAACTGCTTAATGAATCCGTAACGCCCACATCCTGCATGATGAGCAATTGTGACTTTTCTGTTTCCAGAACACACCGGTGAGGAGAACTGTTTCCAGGTCTGGGTGGATGTGAACCTGAGGGGAGCCTGGACGCCGTTAAAGCCACACTAACCAACCAAACTTCTAAATTATGACTACAGTAAGGATTTTAACTCCACAATGCTGCTATGCTGGGATGTGACAGGCTTCCTACCCAGGTCTGGAAGGTAGGGATCTGCTTGCATATATGAAATCTCATAGTTTCCCTTCCCTCCCCTCCCTGCATATATGTTGTTTGGGAAAAGCAGTATGGAAGAAAATGTTTTTAAATATGTCCTATGGGTTGGGATGAGTGGAAACATAACTAACCAGCATAGAAACTGGTATGGTTTAGACCAGCTCTCTGCAATATATGTGGTACATTATTACCTTATATTTAAAGTGACAGTGACAAGATTGCCAGGTCTGGAAACAAACCCCATGTCTTTCACAGTATTTTGAATAGGTAAGAACGATTGCAAAATTCAGCCACACCAATGAGCACAAGAATTACATACAGTCTGTAACAGAGCTGGTATACTAAAGAGGATGCCAACATCTCTCTGTCTGTTTGTGCACATAGGGTCACAAAAAAAGAGACTATATCCTCTCTTCTTTGGCAATCCCTCATGAAAAGAGGTCTGGGAAACGCAAAACAAACAGCAGAGCAAAGACCAAATGCTCAGATGAGATTATTCATTGAGGTACCAGAATTCTTTATCCCAAGGCCGCGGTCCCTGACTGTTCTTGCACATGACTGCCAGGCTCCAAGGTTTCCTGACTGCAAGAATGGCCAGACAAGAGCAAGTCAGGGGGACCAGGGCATCAGAAGTAGGTGATGCTGACCCCTCTGAAGAGATACAGCTGCTGCCTGGACCCAACCCTCCATGATCCACAAGGAGCCAAAGGCACAGAGTCACTTTTGGTACCGAATTACACTGCCCACCACTAGCCAGCATGGCTTCATCCCTTGGATGGTGAGTGTGCCTGCAGCACCCATCTGTTGTCACAGGAGTTAAAAGGGGAGAGACTGTATTGAAACACACAGGATTTACAGAAGATTTACTCAGGACCACTAAACTCACTAATAGTTTGAACCAGGGATTACCCTTCTTCATCTGTTGGCGTTGTTTAAATCACATTATGTTTTCAACAAATCTGAAGAAATTGAAAGAAAAATACAATAATACAGTTTGGTACTGACAAGCTAGGGATAAAAAAAAAGTAATTTTCTGCAATTCAGCTATTCAGAGAAAAGTTGATCATTCAAGTGTGAAACTTTATAATTGTTCCTGCTAACCTTTTTTCCCCCCTGCATATATATGCTGTCAGCATCAGCTGTGCTAGTAAATAAGAGCAAAACATCCAGCCAACCAGTCTGTAGCCAGGGTGAGAGTTATTTGCAATAACACTGATGGATTTCACAAGCTAGACTATTATCTGCAGATCCATTCTGCTAACGTACACAGCACATCCCCCCATGGCTGAGACAGATGGCAGGATGTGCAGGCAGAGCCTCCTCCAGCACAGACCAACTCTGCTTCAACCTGTAAGACACTTGCACACCCCATTCCAAGCCTGACTGTACCACTGGGCACCAAGAAAGTGAAACAGGAGGTTGAGACTGGCCAAGGAAAGGGAAAATAAGCAGAGCAAGTTGTCCAGCTGTTACAGAGATGGAAGACCACAAGTACCCTACAGACAGTGGGGAGCAGCACGTAGCTGCTGTACTCTCTCTCACGTATGGGGGCACATCATTGCCATGCAGAAGCTCCAGCTGTCTGTGCTGGGAGATGCAAGACATGTTGATATTCACATGGAAACAAGCTTGTTTCCTTCCCTGTGCACTGGGATATCTGCAGGCAGGTCCCTATCTGCAGTGGTGCTAATGGGTTTTTAGGAAATAATACTCAAACAGCACGTTCATGGTAAACCCAGAGAGCTAGACTTTCTCAAGAGGAACCAGTCCTGGCGAATACATGCAAATAACTCCTTTCACATTTGGGGAACACCTCTTGCTGTTCCCTAGACGTCTGATCTAGAAGAGTGGTGCATTCCAGCAATAACAAATTAATTTGGAGACAACTGCCTCAGACACAACCCCATTCCAGCACCTAGATCTGTTCAGTGCCAGTAACTGTCTGTACACTGCCAAGCCCAATGACACTGGGTAACTGCAGTAACTAACCATGCAGAACACCACCAAATGCATTCTGACACCTAATCCACCGTGCTGCTCAGGTGAGCAGGAGCATTATGCTGGTGCGGCTCTGGCAGGCTGGACCTACAGAGGAGGTTTCCCCTCTGACAGTGCTGGTGCACAGATAGATTCAGATGAGCAGTCAAGCCACGAGCAAGGAGAGAATGTGGAAAGCCAGACCCTTCTAGCCAGCCTCAAGTGACAGGTTCTCTATCAATAATGACTTAATGCAGAATAGCAGGCAGCACAGAAATGTTATAGAGGAAGAGGGAAGATGTGATTTGTACCACCTCATACATACAGTTTTTTGGAAAAAATTATTTATATTCCTACTGAAAATGCTAACTTTTTAGTGAAACAGATCAACCTAAACATGAAATCATTAGATTCAAGCTGTGACTGTAATTTCCTGGGCAAGCTACAGCTCAGATGACAAGCTTTCACTCTGCTCTTTGGGTAAAACTTTCTGCCTGGCATATCCTTGCCATAACATGCTTTTCCCTTCCTGTAGGAGAGGGGGCTGCATGACACCTCAGGTGTTTTACAGGAAACATCCTGGGGGCAGAGGCAAACAGAAGGATGCGGCACTTGAACCACAGCTCCTGAGAGATTGTGATGACATTTAGAAGAGAAATATCTCCACGGGATGAATCTTTACTTGAAACCTCTGAGCATTTTCTCAGCAAATGATTCATGTTTTAGAGGGAAGTACCTTGGACTGAAAATGCAGGTTTTCATCAAAAATCAGTACTGACGGCTATTACCAGGGAGTTCTGAGAGTCTTCAGGAGGTAATTTAGTGTGAAATAACGTCACAAGGTACAATAGGCAGAATGTCAGGAGGGAAAAATTCAAATCCACCCTCGTTGGACCTTCACAAGAGTTACTTCAGGAAGGACTGGGATACAGTAGCAGTTTTGATAACTTTTTTTCCCTTTACTCCACAAAAAGAAAAAACATCCACCCTTAATGCTCAGCCTTGCTGGCAGTCCTGACTTCAGTCTTCAAATTAGAAACTGTAAGGTCTGTTGGCTGGTGAAATAGAGTAGTAATAGCATCATTTGGGTATAACATACCTCTGATCAGGTCAGGTGAGCCTTACAAGCGTTACTCCTCACTGATTTCTATAGAAGCACATGTTTGCTTGTCCATCCTATGGATGTGACTGGTAAATACATGCGATGTCTGCTTGGTTTTATTCGCTTTGTGTCACCAGCTTCTCTTTCATCTCCCCGCTGCAGGACCGGCTGTCATGGTAATTTCTGTGCTTTCAGGAAATTAAAAGTACCTGCAGTCCTTGTGTTTAAAATAGACCAGAGCCCAGCTGATTGATACCTGCCCTGCAGCATCCTGGAGGTACTGAGACTGGAGAACAACCTGGAAAACAGTACATTATGAGACAGAGAAGGAATTGTGAGCTTTTAAAAATACAATTGACAGGGCACAAGAGTTCAGGAGTCACTGGGACACCCACTCACAGCTGGCACAACACAATGCTGCAAGAACATGATGGTCCAGCCAGATGTGAACCACTACAACAATAGTCCTGCCAGCAGCATCAGCTCACTGGAAATGTAACGAAGAAAACTTGGCTTTCTAGATAAAACCAGTACCTGGGATTTCCTCACTGCATTAATGGAGTTACAGACAGCAACTGCACCATTTGACACCCAAGTTTCACCCAGTTCTCCCTATGGTTCAGTATCATTTCTTTCCCATCTCTCTTCTCCAAATGAAGAAGGGATCAGTTCTGAGATTGATTATTGCATTTGATGTAACATTTTTGTTATTTGTGTTAAAGAGGCATTCCATATCCGTGCTCTTTTACAGTAACAACCCTCAACACTTGTACCTCCCACCTTTACCAAAGGAGGATGTCAGGAAAAGTTTCTGCCATCCCTGGGCAGTGACACAATTCCATGAGTCAGGTTAGTTTTGCTTCTTCAGCATCATCATACAAAGCAGTTTTTGTTAGCAGCTGAGGAACTTGCCAGGGGCAAACTTGCAAGAGGCAGAAGGGAGTCAATCTCTGTTGGAGCCATTTTGGTTACGGATTCAGATAATGAGGTCAGAAGAGACCTTCAGCTATGGAGACATCTGCATTGAATAAGATAATCCTTGTACTAATCACATAATCACCTGTATCTCACTGGGTGTTAAAACATACACTTAAAGCTAGTGCTCCTAAAAACATTTTATTGCCTGAAGAACCTGTGAATACCAAAGATTAAATGTTATGGAAAATAAGTTTGCATAATTTTCACTTTGCTTTGTGCCAGTGAGAGACAGGGAATGTTTGGACAGAGAGGAAAATTGGGATAGAAACAGTCTGCTCTGCCATTTGTCTGCTCTTTCACACTAGCAGAGAAGGCAAAATATTTTTATGATTAGGAAATGCTGAGACAAGAAGAGTATCTATACCTCTTTCAAGAGATGATATTTCAAGTGGATAGTGTTCACTCACCACTGCTTCCCTTTTCTTTGTTAACATCTCTTTTCATTGTCTAATATTTTAGCAAGAGGCATTCACGGGCTAAATTAAAGTGGAGATAAGATTTCTCCTGTTCACAGCTCTCTGTTTCCTAAGCCGTGATATTTCCAGCAGGTCTATTTCCCTACAAGAATAGGTCACACAGATTTTCTGCTTCCAGTTGTACTCCCAGGTTTCCCCATATTCAAGAGCAATCATCACTTCTGTCTGACACTGTGTTTGTTTTGCAGGTGGTCGATGATGTTAGGAGTAAATATAAACCCAGATGAAGAGTGGCACAAGAAATGGATGGACCAACCCCAGAGCCTGTGTATGTTGATGTGGACAAGGGACTGACATTGGCATGCTTCGTCTTCCTCTGCCTCTTCTTGATTGTGATGATTATTCGCTGTGCAAAAGTCATCATGGACCCTTACAGTGCCATCCCTACATCTACATGGGAGGAGCAGCATCTAGATGACTGAAAGGACTTCACTACACAGAGCCATAAAATGCTGCAATCCAGGAGGACTTTTCCCACTGGGAAGGCTAACACACAAACAGCAGTTTTCAGATATGCAGGGCAACAGCAATATCTCTAAGAGCACATAGTGTAAATGATTCTTGCTCAACAGATCAGGATATCAGCAAGCCATTCTGGCAGCACAGTTCAATACTATGCAGCAATCCTTACTTTACTGACAACAGTTATCATTGTAATTCAAGTAGCACAAGACTCTTCAGACTTTTCCTAATACATCTCTTAGTCTAGCACAGTTTGTCCTCCTCTCAGTATCTCCCACAAATCCAGGATAACCATCAGAATTTGGATAAGCAACAAGAACATTGTGTCTTCCCTGGAAATAGATTGCTTCAAGTAGCTTCCTCAATCATTATTTTTGTGTTTCGAGAAAGGTCCAGATTTTATAATTTTGTATCCCAGAGCATCACTAAGTTAGAAGCACTGAAACATGTCTGGTTAAGGAGGGTTATACAGGCAGATTTATTCTCAATTCACTTGGTTCTGCATGTACACTCTTTACCCCACTGCTGCTGTATTTCCAGTGATCAGGACACAGAAGCACTTGGACTACAGATCCCAAAGGGGTCATGGTCTACTGCTGACTCTGTAGCATCACCTCACTCTCCTACTCATGCAAAAACTAAGCATATCATCTGCCATGGGTCCATGGATTACCCAGATGTGTCAGACCACTTACTATGAGCTTGGTAGCCACCAGAAGTCCATGGAGTAGAGCTTGGACACTGCTGGTTTCAACTATATAGAAATTACTATGATTTTCGAAGAGAAATTCCACATGCAACTCCATCCGTCTTTCATTTGAGGTGCACTTCAGTGGATGAGACACGAATAGAATGACAAAGACAATAAGCAAAGGGACATTGCTCCTAGCTTTCTCACTCAGACAGACTTGTCAGCATAACAGTTACAGTAATATACAATTATATGCATTCTACCTCGGAGAAATTCAGCACCTTCAAAAGAAGAATTTTCCCACAAACCTGTAAGGTGAATAGCTGTACATTTCCTCCTCTCTATTCGTTAAGACATCTATTATGCAAGAAGACATAAGTGAACATGGGAGCTTTGGAAAATTAGTATTTACCTTACAAAGAGTGGGAATTGAGGAATTCTCATGTCCTCTATTCCCCAAATTCTAAGGTTTGCTCACAGCTGCCTTTATTAGTGGCTACATGTTTGGCTTACAGCATTGTAAGGAGTTGCTGAAGCAATACAGAGTAGGTACTGCAACCACAACAGCTTTATGAGCAGACAAGACTCGAAAGCACAAATCTGCAAGAAGGGTATTTCACTGTTCCTCCTCCTCCTTACCATCCTGCTTGACCTCTAGGTTCTTGCCATAAGACGATGCACAGTGGATGAGAAAGGTGTTAAAAACCAGGTTGTGGCAAGGAATCAGGATGTAGACTTCATAGGTTTCTATTCTCAGCTCTGACATATTTGTTTGACAATTGCAAAAGTCACTTCTTCATGTGTCTCAGCCTACTGATAGGTGAAATGGGTATAACAATATTAGCTTGTCTCACCTTGTTTTGTCTGTCTCATGATGCCAGAAAGCACTTGGAGACCCTTCGATAGGGACACAGAAATAAGGTATTAATTTACAGCTCCTGGTGAAACTAATGGGGAAGCTCTGATTTCTGTATACAGCAGGGGAAATTCACCCCAAGGAGAGGACCTGTCCACACCTCCATTTACTCTCTCATTAAGATTGCAGTATTTGAGTCAAGCTACACGGCAGCTGGTTTAGTTACATATTCCACTGATTTCAGAGGACAGTCTGGATTTAAGGTGCTCAGCACTGTAATTACAGAGATCCCAAAACAGCAGGCTATAAGGCATGTAAAGGTTTTTGTACGGATCTTTTGCACTCCTCAATTTTTGCTAATCTCTGTTGTAGGAGATCCCATTCAGGAGGCAGGAGCTTTGATCCCGGGTTTAATCCTGCTATTCTCTAGCAAGAGACCTCTACTGCCTCCGTTACCTACTGCAGATTGCCCATCAGGCAGTTATTTAGCCTCAGTTTCTGCTAGCCAGTTAATCACCAGTAACTGAGGATTTTTTTCAGGCATCAATGTTAATGTCCACCATACTTTGAGCAAACACATTGGTCTCTCTTAGTCATCAGTGCATCTGTCTGTACTATAGGAATGGATGCCCTAGCTTAAGGAAGACTGCTGGTGTTCCCTGGGCTAAAGTTTAGAACGCAATTGTTGTCATTAAGCCTTGTATCCCACCAGGGTACTGTGGGGTTACTTACAGAATAAACAAAACAAATGTATTTCCAGGCTAGAGACACTTCTGGTTTGCAGGTCATCTGACTGCATTCACAGCGGATGCAGAACAAGAACAGAGCTTGTTATCACACCTCCCAAAGGCTATCCTCCACCCAGTGTTTGTCTGCATGCAGAACTCTTTGGCTTTGTCTGACATCAATGATAAGCCCCTGTTCAGCCAAGGACTTACACACGTGCTGAAGCCTCTGAGCAGACTGCCTGACTACCCAGGAACCAGGGTCAATCACATGCAGTGCCATTGGCAGGGCAGGGGCAGCAATGCAGAGTCCTTGTGGAGGCAAAGCTTGTGTGAGAACAAAGGGTTACAGATGCTGGGGAAGCAAATTAACAGGTTTGCCACTTCCTTATTCCCTGTCCAGCTGCACAAACCATTTTATGGATTCTCCTGAAAATCCTAACACAAAGACCCCTGTGGGTAACTGTTTTATAATAAAAAGGCACTTGTCTTCCTGGCACAGCGCATCAAGTCCATCCTTCTGTGGACAAAAGAGTTCTTCATAAACATCTACTGATTCATGTCCAATCTTTCACATGACTGTGTAAATATCAACGCAATTGTTTTTATACAGGTAGCGTAAATGCATTCTAATATCTGCCTTCCTCCAAGGGTTACAATCACACAACCTCACCACTCTTCAACAAAAAGCAATACAAATCATGCTGAAAGCAGAAATTCTATCCTCCTTGTGTTTGGAGCTGAGACTTGCCCACCTGAGGTGCATCATAGCAGCTCCCACCTGATGCCAACCCCACAAGCCCATCCAGCAAAGCTGCACCCACAGCCAGTGGAAGGCCTGTTTTAGCAGGGGCTGCATCACCAGGCTTGGTAGTAATTTCAGCTGCATGCAACAAGTGCCTCTGCTAGTTTTGGTTCTTTTTTAATCATTGCCATACTACCAGCCATTGCACTCAGAGGAAATAATTCAAACTTGTTGCAAATGTATTTATCTAAGACAATAAACGGCTTTGAATGGAAAACCACCTTCTTGTCTCTGTTGTAAAGTACACCCACAACACAACAATATGATTTTCAATGAAGATACACATTACTGACAGCCCTCCTTGGAGGGTGAGAGCAGAGAACTGCTCCCTGTGTAGCAACACCACTACAGGCTGTCAGGAGCTCAGAACAGAGCTCCAGGTACATCAGCCCCTCCACAGTGGCTATTTTAGGCTACTCCCTTGGTCAGGAAGAGCACTGAGCTGAGGTTCAGTTCAGTGGGGAGCTGCAGCATGCTGTGTTTCAGCAATTCATTATCAGTAACAAATTGCATACCAAAAGAAATAGAGCCACTGAGACCAAAATCCCTCCTGCTAGCAACTGAAAATGAAAAGCGTGGAGCATCTGTGGAGTCCCTTTGAAGAAGCCACAGAATATGGGATATGCTGAGTAAAAAGCACTCAGGGTACTCCTCCTCTTGAAAAAGATGGAGAGATAAATAGCTAATTCTTTCATCTTGTAAAAGGACTCTGTTGCCTGAAAGCTGGGGGTTTCATATATCTGCTTGTCCCTGCAGCGAGTCCTCTGGCAGAAGGACCTTTGTGCCTGAAACCCAGTTTGCCACAAAGACAAAACCCCACAGATAAATTGTTAACTCTGTCCCAGTCAGAAGCAGAGGCTGGATTCTTTATGCTGTATTCAGAGCAGCTTCTATGGCTAATGTGGGAGCACACCTGAACTGAAGCCAGCAGTGGCTGAATTTGGGCAGACACCCTGGAGAACTGCAAACAGAAAGGTTATTTCTGAAAGAAGCAGGGACTGATGCTAGCCAGGGAACTGCACAAGTGATGCTGCTGCAGCCTGTGCTGTCCAAAGGTGTCCCCAGCTTGCTGGGTCATTACAAGTCTCAGTGGGTAACCTCAATTCACATTGCTAGAGCTCAGAAGTCAAGTCAACACAGGACTGGATAAGGAAAATGCTGTTCTCAGGCCCCAGCAATTTCCACATAGGAAGGCACACATAGGGAGGGTGGTGAGGACAGCAGACCTCAGATATTTAACTGATTCACTTTACAAGCCAGTGCTGCAGAAAACAGAGTGACTGTATGAGAAATGAAGGCAGGAAATTCCAAGACAGCCCCAATTTAAACTTCCATGGAGCAAGATTGATGCTAATTCCCTGTGCTACCTGCAGCTTGCATGCAGTCCCCTCCTAACACTCAATGATAACTGAGCCTACAGTGCCTCAAGCTTCTCCATCCAAAGAGACCCAAGGACAGCAGCAACACCATGACCTGCATGTGGACTATACACTACTGCTGGGGCAAGGAGCCATCCCAAAGGAGCAGCCATCCCAAAGGAGCAGCCATCCCTGTAGTATTACATCTTTGAGATCAACACAGCAATGCATGGAGGGACACCCATGCACCAGCTCCCCTACTTTCCACCCAACCCAGTTCAGTGCTGGCCCATGGCAGTGCTGTGCCTGCACCAGCCATCATCAGAACAGCAATGCCATTGCAATGGCTTCAGCTGAGCAACCACGGTGTGAAAAGCCTGTTAAATGCAGGCTAGGAAATACAAATTCATCTTCTCCCCTTCCTTACCCTCTGTCTCTGACTTTGTCAGTGCAGATCTGCCAGGTTTCAAACCACTTCTCTTAGCTGTCTTACAGTCTTATGTCTCGGGTGATTTGAATTAAATACAGGATATTAAAACCCCCAAACTTTAACCATGTCTTAACACTGCAATGGGAATTCTTGATTTCAGTCAAGAATTTTGCATTTGCACTTTCTTATTTTTGTAAAATATTTGTTTTCATTAAAAATGATTGATACCCTTTGGCTACCACCCCTTCCTGCAAACCGGGAGGAAAACACTGCTCACACATACATTTCTAAGGCAATGCAGTCTCAATAGATTGCATTTATTCTCAGGGTTCAATTCAACCCACAGTGGGGTTAGGAAATGTTGAATGATACACTTCTCAGTTACAAAGCTCCATGTTTTGTACTGGGACTTGTCCAGGCAGCTCCCAGAGGGGAAATCAGAAATCAATCAAAAATGTATTAAGATTGCATGAAGTGTGCTGAAGCCATAACGAAAGTGAAGTTTTGAAAACCACATATTTAAGACTAATTGAATTTCTCAAAAAGCAGATGTATTGCCTCTGCAGAACAAATGAAGTGCTCAATAGGAGCAAGCGGGCAGCAGAGCTGGGCACCCCACTGGCCCCAGATGCACCCTTAAAACAGGGTCCTGGGGCACAGCAGCCCCAAGGCACCCACTGTTCTGCAAGGCAGTGGATCTGCTTCCAGCAGCCCTGAAACACATCTGCCCTGGATCCAGCACACAGCAAGGAGGGAGACAAGAAACCTTCTCTGTGCCAGCAGCTCCCAAGTGGTCACTTAATACTCACTGACAAAGGTGTGGATACTACAAGCAGACCCAAAGCGTATTTGGATGTCACCAGAGACTCCTGCTCCTACAGCATTGCCCTTATACATTAACTGTGTCTACCCCCAGCTCTGGAAAAGCTTCCAATTAGATAACATGGAGCAAATAGAGTAAAAAATAGGAGGCAGAGGTCTGTAATTTAAGATTTCATGGAAAACAAACACACACGCAACAGAGAAAGCATTGAGGTGAAGATGTTCTTGCGAATGAGGGGACACAGCAGATCTGCATGGGGCAGCATGGTGTCAGTACCTCAGCACGTCCCTCACATACTTTCAAAGCCTTCAGTCAATTTTAAAATCCCAGAAATGGTCTCCTTTCTCACTAAAGCAGCAACTGTGTGGGCATCCTGAACAGAACCAGCAAACAAGCCTGAGAAATGGCCTCCTGCCTTACTGCTTAAAGGCAAAACCAATGTGAATATCCCCTAAGAGCTCTGTCCCACTTAAAGTCACTACCTCAACCCCAAACAGCTACTGAAAGAGCGTTTTACTTTGAGTTATTACTGCCTGGTTAATGAACAAATTACAAATATTGCTGACCCAAATGTTTTCATCAAAACTGATTCTTTTTCCATGATACCGCATCCCTTTTCTAATTAGAATCTCTACGGAAAACTATTTTTGGTGAAGAATACCAGCACTGCAGACAGAAAATCCATTGTTTCCTTTAAATTCTGAAATATGCTTTACGGCGTTTTTTCCATGCTTTTCTTTTGACACTTAATTATATACTATTACAAATTATACCCAGCTTTTTCATTGCACACCAACCAGATAATGCTTTGATCTATAAGAAAACACATCTCAAACAGTATCAGAGGCTGCCCTTAGTTTTCTTACCAGCAAAATAACAAAACCAGATGAAGCATCAGGCAGCATGACCCAGTGCAGCTACAGCCACCCCATGACAAGGCAGTACAACACAGAAGCATCTCCTCCATCCCTCCCAGACCTTGCATCCAGCATCTCAGTGTTACTCACAGCCAGGATCACTGCACTCCAACACAGGTCACTGCTGACTTCTGTTGAGCGTGAAACAAGAAGGGTTCTCCAGGCAAGCATAAGAGCTGTGGTTTCCATCTTGATGCACATTTACAATTCCCCTGGTCAGGAAAGCAGGATCTGTCTTCCCACCCAGTGTTGTGTGACTCTGAATGAGGCCTCCCAGGGAGCTGACACAGCAGAAAGGTGTTATTTTTCCTGCAGGCAGGAAGAATTCCAAGGAGGAATTTCTTCTCCTACACCCAGGTCACAAACCCAGGTGTAGAGGAAAAGGAGCTCCAGCTTTGATTTTACTATTTTCTTTCTCATTTTTTGCTGGGAGCCAGGCTATGAGTAAACTAAGGAAAACAGATTGAAATCAAATTGAACTTGGTAACCTGTAGAAGCAGAGAGAGCCATGCTCAAATCTAACCACAGCAAAAGCTTCCAGAAGTAGAGGGGAATCTCTTGTAGATAGGGTCAACCCAATTGAAATGGCACTTCAAAAGTAACCTTCACTAAGCACCAGGTCTACATGCTGAGATGAGAGACCCCAAACTGAAGCACCCTCCCTGTCCAAGAGCCTCACTTTTACATCCCTCTTCAGCTCTACCCTTCCCCTGTAGACACCTTCCCCAAAACCAGAAGAGAGCTCCATAAGCTTCAATTCAACGGCCAAAGGTGCAAAGTGGAGGCAGCTGCCCCAGATGAGGTGGAATGAGCAGGAGGGGCCCAGGGCACCTGAGTGCTTCCCCAATCCTGTGCTGGAGGCTTTACTGCTGCTAGCCCTAGGCAAGAGCAATGCTATTTGAAGGGCAGCGCTCACGTTGCAGCATAGATAGACCCTTCATGTGCTCCTTGACATGGGGATAAGAATCAGTAGTGCTGATGGCTCCAGCCTTGCTGTGTTGGGCAAGGGCAGCCCAGCTGTGAGCCCTGCTTCTCCCAATTGCCCACATGAAGCCTACAACCTTCTTCTGGGGGTGAAAAGAAAGTGGCCTTGGGCATAAAAACCTCATTTATCTCTTTTTTTAGCATCTCCTGGCTTTTTGGCCCTCATCCATGCAGCAGATGTCTCTGAGCTCTGTCCTGAACAAGGTTTTGGTCTTTCTCCAGTTCACCTCAGAAACCTGCTCTCAGGGATGTATCTGAGCTCCTTTCCAGAAAACCTCCACCTTCTGGGAACCCGAGACTTCTCCAGATGTCCCCAGGCTAGAAGAACTCAGCTCTGTCACCTTACCACCTCCCACCATCCCCAGCCTGATGCAGGGATGTTTGGCCATGCACTGGCAGTTGTGGTCCCAGAATGGCAAGCATGGCCACCACAGATGCAGAGCCACCCTTCTCCCTCAGGGCTGAGGCTGCTCTGGGTTAGGAACCACCCTGAGGGTATTTGTGTCTGGGTGCCTCCATCCTGCCAGGTTTGGTTTGCAGCAGGGCTCAGCATCACTGACCTTCCTGCCTGTCTGAGCAAGGAGCCCGATTTCTGCTTGTTGGCAGCAATACAGCATCAGTTGGCTCTTTGGGAGAGTAACTCATTGCCTGTGTGCAGGGCTCACCTTTACCTTGCACAAAGCTAGTGAAGAGCCCTACGGATTTGATAGTTTCTGTAAGTATTCCCACACTCAGAAAGCACTGACACCGCAGTCCTTCCTGGCTGCAAAACATCTTACATCAAGGTCAAAACCCAGGACTAATGACACACTGCCCTGACATGAGCCCCTGGCTCTCTATGGGTGCACCCTCCTCCTCAGGCACTGCATTTCCAACACATCAGATACAGCAAGGTGCAACATGGATAGTGCTTCTGCAAAGAAATTTCTCCACTGGATAAATGCTTCCTGCATCCTCCTGCTGCTGCCAGGGGTAAAGCCAGGCTGTGCTCAGAGCAACCGCATGAGTTATTTCTAAATCCAAGAGGGAAGGTATCAACTTGTGGTCGTCTTTTGAGATAAAAGATAGCACAAAGCATCCTATAAATTGACAGTAGAGTCAGAGTACATTAAGTAAATATCTTTCTATTTGCTCAGCTCCAAGTTTCCACAAGAGCCTGAAGGGGAAATAACTTTTCCTTGATAAACAACCATAAGCCACTGTTTTCCTGGCCAGGTCATCCCTCCTGGTGATAGTGGAATGTCTTCGCTTTAAAATTTAAATTGATTTCGGGATGATCCTTCAAGTGTCATTCTTTAAAGGGACTATTGTTATTGCGCACTGGAAGAGAGCCCGTTGCAGCAAACATGCCCCATTAGCAGTGATTTATCTGCACTGTCACATTTTTTCATTAATCTTCATTTCAAATCCATTTCTCTCTCCTGCATGGCCAAGAAGTTCACATTCCCGACCGGCACCAGGTGCTCCCTAGGATTACATCAAACACCCCCATGGCCCACAGCAGCAAAACTACCCGGCAAACCTTGGGAAGAGCAATAGGAAAGCAGCAGCTGCGCTCATACCGCTGTCGCTGCATGAAGCCGGCAGCCTCATCAGGCTCTTCACTTTGAGGACCAAGCAAATATTTAACAAGTTCCCCTTGCACTGTACCAGAGTTCATTATCCAGTCTCCTGAGCTCCTCCAGTCAGTAATATCCTCTAATTGATGTGATTTGGCACTTGGCCATAGCCAAATTGATTTGTAGACCAGCGGGAGGTGGCAGATGCCCTTTACACTTGAGAAAAGTGGCATGTGGCTCTGTTTATTGCCTGCTGCAAGGCGATGCCACGGCAAGAGGTGCCTTTTAGGAGTGCAGGAAGCAGGTCTGACTCCTTGGTGTCCTCTGACTACAGCCGCTGTTAGGTAACAAGGTGCCACTGCGTGGGTATCACTCCAGCCATGAGGTTCACCCTCCCTCCTTGATCCCGGGGAAGCTGGTGCACATGGTGGGAGAAATGGGGAATTCCTTTCTCTAAAACTAGGGTAAGATGCATGTGGTATCTCCATGCCCTCTTCTGAGGGGAGCTCCAACACAGGCTCCCCTCTCAGGGCTGGCATTGATCTTGGTTCTGGGGTACGGGGAGTTGCCTCTGCTTGAGTAAGGGCAGGAGGAGTAAGGACAATGTGGCTGCTCCCAGAGCAAGGAGAGGCTGCAGCCTGCTGGGGTTTATTTACAGGAACCCATCAGTGCTGCAGTGCAAGGGCTGAACTCCAAAGCCTGCATAGGTTTTCTTTCCAAGATGCAGGAGTTCAGTGCTGAGCCTTCTTGATCATCGTTAGTCATTTACAGGTGGATTGTTTGGGGTTTTGGTACCATAAAATTTCTGCTTTCACTGTTTTCAAAGGTTGTTGGTTTGTCCACTACTTTTTTTGTTTTGCTTTTGTGCTTTCAGTTATGTTATCATGTGTGCAAATTGCTTTGTTACAAATTAAGGTAGGGCATAGTCATGTAACTCTCTTTTACTCAAGATGCTCTATAATTTTTTAGCATTCATATGCAACCTGGCTTCAAGATTTTACCTCCAGCATATTCATACTGCAACAAAAGGAAGTCAGCATGCAATCCCAGCTGTTATCATCAGCCCAGTACTCTGAATATTTAAGTTTACTTGAAAGCCTCCTTTTACAATTATGCAAAAAACATTAACATAGTAGAAGAATTAAGAATCTCACTTTTCAATCATTTTATTCCAACAATTTTAAGGTAGCATTGAAATCCTTTTCTTATCACACCAGAGAACTATGTTTATCTTAAGGTATTTATCGATAATTGAAAATAACAGGATTCTAATCACTCATATAAAAATAATAAATCTGAATAAAGCTGCATGAGTGTTAGAGATGGAGGGAGAGATCCTCCTCCTCAGATGTCACATTACTCCAGTCATCATGGATCTGACAGGGCTGGAAGGATTTTTCCCGAGCACTGGCCAAATCCCACACGGAAGCCGTTGCCCTGGCAGTAACCTAGGGCCAGAAAACAACAGACAGCTTGTTCTGTAAGAAAAGTAGGATTTTACCAGGAATAAAAGTGAATAAAGGCATAGAGAGACCAAAACCAAGAGGAAACATTTCAGAAATGCAATGAGGGGTAAAAATAAGAGTTCAAGTAGCCCAGGAATATATAAAAAAGGGAAAAGAAGCACAAAATGTAAAACATGGCAACAGTGAGTTCAGTGAATTGATCAAAGAGCAAACAAGATGTGCAACATTCCTGTTTTCAAACCTAACTTGCAGCATCATCAATCTAACTGGCAAGCTGATTCGCTGCCTGGCCCAGCCTTGCAATTAATCAAGTAAATCTGGATTCTCTTTCTGCAGCATTAGGACTGCTCCCAGGAGATCAAGATGCTTATGGCCAGAAGGATGATCATTAAGCCCCCACAAAGAGCAGGACCTGCCCTTACAGAACCTGTTTCGCTTGCTAAAAACAAGTAGTTTAGTTCCATGAGAAATTCAGCATCTGTCTCAAAATATTCATTTAACCTCTATTACATAAACAGGCACTGAAGATCTGCTGACTGCTGCTGAACTTACCAGACTGTGACAACATCTCTAACTACAGGATGATTCAATCTCTCCCTATTCCTTATTCCTGCGTGATGCGAGGGATGACATTTGGATGGAGATGCTGCAGTGCCTCTTGTTGCCACGGGCCAGCTGAGCTGCTCCAGAAACAGCAGCCACTAGTAAAGCCACAGGTGAAGGAGAGAAGGGGAGAAAGCCAGGGGCTTCTGGCCCATCTGGGAAGACTATTCTGGGAAGACTATTCTGGGAAGAAACAGCTGAGGAGACCTACTGTATCTCTCCACCACAATATCAGATCAGAGGAAGGACACAAGTGGAATATGCTACATTTTAAGGACTGATTTTCACAGTTAGAGATGGACTTTCCTGAAATAATGGAATTCATCATCATCCCTGTATGTGATAAAAAACAGCTGCCTTTGAGAAGCCAAGAGGGAGCTGAACAGAACAGACCTGAACTCCAATTCCCACCCTTAGCACGGATCAGTGGAAACCTCCTCCAAGGAAGAGGAGGATGGGTGGCTCAGGCCACAGAGCAGTCAAAGTTATTGCAGCATGAGGACAGACCCTGCCAGCACGAACCAACCACACAGATCTCACACCCAGGCTGAAATGAAGTGTTTCCAAGGACAGCAGTGTCTCTAAGTGCTTGAGTAACAGCCCACAGACACCACCTCAGTATCTGCTGGGTAATCCCCATTTGTAAGCAATACTGGAGAAAGACACTTGCTTTAAGGCTCAGCTCAATTTCCATTTGTTTCATTAGGCTTCATTGCCAGCTTTCCTTTGAGCATCAGCTTTCCTGTGAGTGCCAGCTTATTATTTCAGCCCAGTTTAGTTATCCTTGCTGTCAACTACGATTTAGAGCAGTACCAAGGAGCAGCACATTTAACAAAGCAAGCCCTGTGCTGCCAGCACAGCAAAGTGCCAAGGAGTTACAGGGAGATGTTTGCAGCCGGCCGCAGCAGATCACCAGCAACCTTTCCCTCCCAAAGCTCCCTTCTGAGATTTACTTCTTGGGAAAAATACATTTCTCTCATTTTATGTGTTAGGGCTCGGAAATAGCTCCCACAATGGGAATGAGAACACAAAGTTGAAATAGGAGACTAGAAATTATGGCTTGGGCATTTGGCAAGAGATAATGGTGCTGCCTCAGAAGGGGATGCAATAGCACTGGCCCTGCCTCAGGGGTGCTTTAAGGCACTGGACCTGCCATACATCACCAAACAGCAGCAGATCCCAAACTGTCCCGTCAGACAGCCCTAGCAGCACCTGGCTCTTGTGAATGGCCCAATGCCCTGATCACTACAATCATAAACTGCTGCTAGTGTAAAATAGCACAGCAAACTGATGAACATGAGATTGTCCCACTGGGGCAGTGTGCCTTCATCCACATTAACAACACCACCATCATGCTATCTTTAAAGATTAAAGACATTCAGGATTTAAAGTATTTATTTAAGTAGAATGGCTTGTTCTGGACACGAAGAACAACATGGGTCATGGTCTAGTCCCATCTGGCTCTCAGTTGGCCACCTTGTGCAAGCAGCTCCCAAACTGCTAGATGCTCCTTGCCAATAAGGATGTCAGCATGTAACTCCAAAGCGACGATCATAATACCTAATTGTACTCTAATTTGGGGCTCCCGGCATAGTTACTGGAGAGAGATCTGTAGCTCTGGAGGGCATGTGATACTCTGAGTTGCTGGAGGAGTGTCTCTGCACTGAATATATAAGGAGTCTATGGAGAGTAGCATCAGATGCCTACTTGTTGTAGCATAAGTAGTCACTCAGTAGGTAGGGAGGCTAAAGGATGTTAGAGGTGTTGGGGACTCCTCAGTTTCATCCTCTACAGCTCTCTCCAGCACATCTCAATCTCCAGCTGTCTCAGCATCTTCCTCTGGAAAACTGGCAGCACCATGGCAGAAACATGATTTTCAAAGCTATTGCATAGGCTGCCAGATATGCTCCACATGCAGACTTGAACTGTGATGGCAAGAGCACATCAACTACTTCTAGTCCCAGGATATTCTTGCCCATAACGGCAAATGTACCTCCATCATCCCCTTAGCACTCACACACAGGCATAGCAAGATCCTTAAGTACTTAGCAAAGCATATAATCTAGTTCAGACAGCATTTATGGCAGGGAAATTGCTATCCACCTGATTTTGACTCCTGACAGGTTGTTCCTGACAGGAAAGGTGTTAGGAACAACTGTGCTTGTGTGGCAGGTATGTACTGAACAGCCCATCTCCCCACCAGGCGCTTACTCTACTGGCATTAATCTATGGGAACGTGTCCTTGGTGCAGTGTGAGAGCAGTTGTTCAACCATTACCTGTCAGAATGATTTCATCTCCGTCCTGCAGGAATTTACGAGACTGCCCACTGCCAAGAGGGATTTCTTTTGTTCCATTCCAGGACAGCTCCAGCATGGAGCCAAAGCTCTCTGGCTCCTGCAGCAAGAGTTCAGAAACAAACAAACAACTTTTTAGTGTCTGTCCTGCTGTTAAGCTACTTGCTGCTGGAAGGAGGCACACATTAGCTCTATAGACCAGAGTTTTGCTGTTGGTTTAATTCATGGATACGTAGGCTTGTTTTCCTACTTTTGCATTTTAATTGCTTGCTCGCTATAAGCTATCATGCTTACAGCTATGTGTTTAACATAGTGCTAAACCCTGTGGAAGTAGTTTGGGTCTGCTGCAGAAACAAATGGAAACAAAATGAGGGCTCTTCTACAAATCCAGTGCTTTTATGTAGTCACGTTTTGGATTTTTAATTACATTTGTTCTTCAGAAGAGCAAACCTGGTGAGTGTTTGCAAGTCTTTAATGTCAATCTGTATTGTCAATAGTTTAATTGTAAATAAAGTCAATTGTAATGTCAATAGGTTATAGGAAGCAAAAAGCACTTCAGAAATGCTCAAAATGGAAGTGCAGGTATCCCAGCTTAGAAACAACTTACCTGAGGATGTCTTTCAGACAGCACAAGCAGGATTTATAGTTGATGTTTCAGAAGCTGCAAGTTACCCACATTCTGCAACAGCTGTCCCCCTGGCAGTTCAAGGGGAATTGCAGCTAGTGAAGTTATCTCCATTAGAGAAACTAGAAGTTACATCCATGCACCTTTTACCTTCGTCTTAGAAATCAAAAAGCTGCATTTCACAGAGTGCAAATGGGCCATGTGGATGCTTGTGCACAGAAATTAATTTGCATCTGTAGTAAAACAGTTCTAAGGGAAAGGAGTGCAGGAAAGATTAAAACCCCAAAACAGCAAAAGACCCACCACTTCTCAGTGCGGTTTTGGGGCTACTAAAGCAGCAGCCTGGGAAAGAACTGCAGAGATTTTCATCAAACAGGACTTAGACTCAAACCCCACTCAGTCTGTTCTGGGTTGCTGACCAGTTCTTAGTGACTGTCATTATTTAAACACTCACGGGTCCACTGATTGTGCCAGAGGCCAGAAGATCTCCAGGTCTGAGGTTGCACCCATTGATTGAATGATGAACCAGCTGCTGCTTCATAGTCCAGTACATGTGCTGGAAGAAGGAGGAAGAGGAGGCTGAACAGGGAAGGACAAATCTCTCTGCCATGCCATTAGGCTGTGCAGAACACATTGCATTCTCAGGATGATGCTGGTAAGACTGTCCCTACAGAAGCTCTCTTATTTAATCAGGAACTCTCAGTAGTTACTGTACCCTGGCTGATTCCTTTCTAAATGATGATCAGGAGCTGCTATGTGCATACAAACTACATATTTTAACATGCAATTTGGACCCTTAAAAAATCTTTTCTTTCAATTGGATGTCATTTCTCCTCCTCTTCTTCCTCTTTAAGGCCAGCACTACTGACCCAGGATCCATTATTAAATCCAGTATTTTAATGGCTGTATAGAAAAATCTCCTTATTACCGATTTGCTGACTACTGATTTACTGATTAAGGTAATTGCTATGCAAAGAACCAAATGTGAATATAAAATTGACTGAGAAATCCTGCAGCTGGTACATATACTTCCTGGCTTCAATCAGACTGTAAAGGCAGAGTTCCCACATTCCCTTTGCCTACCAGTCCTTCACTTTCAGCTCTCCCTGCTATATGAGCATGCAACTTGGGATGATCCGAGCACCATAAAACAAGCAGCAGAAAGAGTTGTCCACTCAGGTGTTCCCATCTCAGCAGGGGTGAACTATCACCACCCTCCACTCTTTTCCCTCCATCCCCTATGCACACATGCACCAGGTGTGATCTTCAGCTAATGAGAAAATCAGCGCTGGAAATTGCTTCAGGCTGGAGCTGATGGCATCAGCAAGACTTCAAGCAAATAAAAGATGCTGGAGTCTTACCTTGAAATTGGATCTGCATATGGTAGTTGGTGTGCTCATTCCTTCTGCTGCAGAAAACACAAAATAAGGAACAGAGAAGCAATTTGTTTGTGTTGGGTGAACGATGTTGGAGTCTTTATTTTACAGATGGACGGAGACTTCTGATGATTGTGACCTCTAGCAAGAAGCAAGTAATGACATTTTCTATTGATAGGAAGGCTAGCATTTCAGAGGAAACAAGTGTGGTACTGGGGCAGCACCAAGCTGCCCATTTCCTCCTCTGCTCTACCACAGGAGCAATACCTGGACCTGCTGGTCAGCAGAGCCATGAGCTGGGTAAACATCTGAATCCCATACACCTCTGCTCTTCCCATGCCCTGCTTACCGCTGCCCATGCAGGCAAAGCCCACAGGGACACTTCTCATCATGAGCTGATCACCTGGGAGGCATTCTATGATTCCCTTCTCAGCACAATGCTGCACGGCCAATGGGGAGGAGAGCTTTGCCTCTTTCTCTGACAGAGGCAATCTGGGCACAGATGGCAACAGAACACTACAGAGCCAAGAGCAAATTGTCTGAAATATGTGGTGGTTCAGCAACCCTTAAATGGCAATTTCACCTTCATAACCCACTCTGCACTGCCATACCTTTAATAGCAACAAAGAGCTTGATATCAAAAGTGTAGGGTTCTTTATCCTGAAGGTAGGGCAGTGGCTTAGGATCCTAAAAGCAAATAAAAAGGCATCACAGTCTAAGCAAACAGAAAGGAAAAATTCCATAAGTCATCCCAATGACTTTTTGTTCAACCAAACTGTGCTGCTCACCCCATTTACTTCACCATTGTTACTGCTCAGATTTTTGGTTTCATGCACACACTTTTAAAGACCTTTCTGAACAGATGGATTCTACTGAATCCAATTCCTTTTTCTGCACTTTGGCTCCAAAAGCCTTCTCCATCACCATGGCGTGGATGCTAATCCAAAACAAACACAGTGCTAACACACCTTTGCTCTGTGCCTGCGCAGAGAAGATGGTGAGTTCTCTGCAAGACTTTATTATCTTTTTCAATCCTAACTAAACATCTACATAATGCAGACATCTGGAAATCCTTGAACAAAGTGTTTTGGCTTGAGTCCACTCCCTCTCCACTGCTTGCTGGATGCTAAAGTGCTACCGAACGCTAACAAGAAGCTCTCAGATCAGTTTATTTTCAGGTGTTTTAAAGGAGGTGATTTTTCTGCCCTGCTCAAGCAGGCAGGATGACAGCTGAGGGCACCCTGTGCCAGCACCAGTGACATCAATGAGTATTTGAACTGAAGGGCTCAGCATGCCGTTGTACATCTGGAAGCAGGGTCACACTTGTAAACTCTATGAAGAAAGTGCTTGGCATTGATACAGCTCAGTGATTTCTCTTGATGGGACCTATCAGTTGTGCAGAGATTTTTCTAGCACTTCTTTTCCTTTATTTCAACCCTTTATTTTGCTAACCTGGACAGGGTTTGGCAACACGAATGGCATGAGAGCTTCCATGGTAACAACCCAAGGGGAGATGGTGGTGCCAAAGTTCTTGCCCAGGAACGGACCCAGAGGAACATATTCCCATTTCTGGATGTCACGAGCTGGGAAGAGGAAATTCAAAGCAATGCTGTTAAACATATCCTAGGAGTTACACAGAAATCACCACCTGTGAAAGAGCAACATGGATCGCAAATGTTATCACCACCCTTTTCTAGCCATTGGGCCCAAATCCTGGTTTATATCCACCCCTTTCAGACCCTCAAAACAATTTTCTTAGACAAACTAGATTAGCAATAGTTAAAATGAGTCAGGCCGTCCCCATATAACCAGTATTGTCATCCCCAGTTAGTTAACGCTTTTACACCCAGCTAATGGCCCGTGCCTGTCATAGGGCCAATTTCAACTAGTTAAATCTATGCAGAGACCAAGGGATTTGCAATTGCCAAATCCTTTTCCTACTCCTGACACTGGAATCAATCTTCTGTTGGAATCACCATGCTTAGGGCTGATCCATCCCTGCCCAGAAGAAACTAGACTGGTGTTAGCTCTTTCATAAGTAAATAAATCTTCATTAGGCAGCATTTTCTAGTTCTACTGATTGATCAAAGATGGATTGAGACAGAGCCTGAGACATGCAGACAGCATTTCATGTTCATCCCTTTCAGTTGTATCCAGTGTTTTCAATGATCACTATTCTACTGCTAAAATACATCATTCATCCCTATCTAAGTTTTCCCATGACGCTGTAACCCCCTCTCCAGGCAGACTCCCGCAGCACTGCTTACCGCTCCAGTCGTTCATAAGGACCATCCCAAAGATGTGCTCCTGGGCTCTGCTGATCGGAATCGGCTCCCCAAGCTTGTTTCCAGGACCTACAAAGAATGCCTGAAATTGAAAAGCAAAATACTGATTAAGGAAGGTTTTGAAGCTAAAACTCTTTACTGCACAGAGGGTTACAGGCACAAGCAACAGAGGCAAGATGGGTAAAGGCTTCATTTACCATACACAATTAGTTGTGGCAGCCCCATCCCTGGCAGTGTCCAAGGCCAGGCTGAAAGGGGCTTGGAGCAGCCTGATCTACTGGAAGGTGTCCCCGTCCGTGGCAGGGGGCTGGAACTGGATAAGCTTTGAGGTCCCTTCCAACCCAAACCATTCTATGATTCTATGAAAACTCTTTTTCTTCCCCTTCATGCAGCTGGCAGGCTTGAAACACTTAAGAGCACTGTGTTGCTAAGAGATAGTCATTATAAAAGGTCACAACATTGTCAAAACGCAGGAGCAAAAATAGTTCCTCCTAATTACAATCCGGATACAGAACAGGTTTGCCCACTGAAATTACTCTGTTTGCTGCAGACATTGAACAGGAAAGATTAAAGTCATCTGAGGGCACGCTGAATGTGCTCAGGCTTGTCACGACAGTAGGGAAGAGGAGGCAGGTAAAGACATTCGCCCAATGAGTACAACAGGTCATGAACTGGGTGTCTGTACTTGCCCCCTTAGAAAAGGTACAGCCTGAGCATGTGCCAGAGAATTCTGCAGGGAATCTCAGCTGTCTCTTTCTGCCAACAATATGGAAGTTTTGATTCCAAAACTTCCATCAATCTAAATCACCTCTCACAGCAGCCACCAGTAAAACTCAGGCTGCAAAGTAGAGGTATGGAAGCACCTCATGTACCCCACTTGATGCCTTCCCCTTTATAGCATTGATCTGGAAAGCATACAGCATTAAAGGCTTTCACTTCATTTTTAGTATCATTTCCCTTAATATTAGACTTCTTCCACTTATTTTTTAAGGAGAGACATGAGGAATAAATTATATAAAAATTATATAAATCATATAAATCACAACAATCCCATAAAACTCCTTCTGGACCAGACTAAGCCACAAGAAGACACACCTTCCAAGGATGTTTTGTTACAACACAGGTTTCATCTTTCCATGCAGAAGGATGAGGAATTTGAATCAGACCCCCAAGAACTCTCAGCTTCCTCTGCTCTGGACTCATGGAGCAGACAGCCTGCACTCCCAAAACCCCCCAGTCATTAAAAGATCCTGGCTGCAGTGTCGAGGTAGCAGATAACCACGTAACAGGCTGTGGTGTCTGATAAAAAGAATTACTCCTGCCTGCTTCCAGACTGCTGCAGTAGTGCTCAGATTTGGCCAGACGAGCTGTTTCCAGCCCAAAAGCAGTGTTAGCAAACCACTCAGTGAGCTAATGCACTCTGCAGCTCTTCAGAAGGGAAAGTTTCTCCCATAGAAATCTTTTATTACCTGCTGCACAGGATGCTCAAAGGGAAACACAGGAATGGACCTTATGCAACATCAATTTTAGAAGAAACTAAATCTTCCTTTTCTTCCTTGTTTCTACCTCAATGTTTTTCAATGCTACGGAAAACCAATGCTCCAGAAATACCCCATCTTACCATTTCTAACTCAATATCCAGACGCTTACATGCACCAAACTCTGGAGGTTTATCTGTGGGTAGGAGAAAAAGTACTTTAAGACAAGGAGGTAGGTAAGGAAATAAAAGTATCAGCCAGAAGAAACAGAGCAGCTGGTACTGTCTGGTGTGCAACAACAAGATGGATTTAACTCAGGGCTTTCCCTTGCCCTGCCCCCAGGATGGGCTTTAGACAATGCACCCCAGGCCCTTTCTCTCCACCACTCTGTGATGTGGAGGAAAAATGCGAGATAAAATAATAAGAAGCCCATTAAGAGCCTGTCATGGACTCACCATTGTCAGGTCTCATTTGTCCCACAGGTCTTCGGATGAGTGTCCCAGCCACCACAACGGATGATGCCCGGCCGTGATAACCAACAGGTAAGTGCAGCCTTGTGAAAGAGCATCACAGAGCATGGGTCAGCTGTGTAACCATTGCCACCACCAGCAGCAATTGGGGATGGAAACACCATCGGGGTGCGAGGAGAGAGCTCTGCATAGATGGGCACGGACGTTTGCACCTTACTTGCTCTGATATAAAGCTGTGAGAGAACTATAATCCAAAGCCATGTAGCAGTCTTACTGCACTTCTGCGCCACTGCTCCACTTAATTCCTTGGAGCTTAAACCCAGCTTTCTTGTCACTGAGTAAAACCAATTTCTTAGGTAAATCTGCCTTTGAACCAGAGAGCTGCATTGTAATTGGTGTGGCTGCTGCCATGAAATGCAGTGCAGACTCAGCTAAGCCTAGGGAAATGCGGTTTTCATGTCTAGTATCAAACTCTTGACAGCACAGATTCTCGTCTGCTATGAACCAAAACCAGTATTTTCCTGAAAGACTACTCAGATCTTTAAAAAATCCTGTATATGCACAGATAAGCATGCAAAATAATGCTGCACCAGAGGAAAACCTGAAGGACCCACCAGTTAGGCATCAAAGCGTTCTCCTTCCCCCTGAACATGATGCCAATGTTGGTGGCATGTTGGCGTGAAGAGTAGAAGTCAGTGTAATCTCCTGCATGAAAAGAAACCCATAAAATAGGGATCAATGGTAGGAAAGCCCCTCACCTGGTGGGGCTGAAGCACATTGTACACTGCTGGCAATGAGAGGAGAGAAGGAGACAGCCAGAGCACTAAGTGTGGAGCAATATCTAATATTACTAGCAGAGAGATGTAATGAATACCATAAAGGAGGCTATTAACAGCTCACCTATAGATTCTGAACACAAAGCTGGCCTTTTTGTTGACGTTTCCAGCAGAGACAAGGGGGAAAAGCGCAAGGGCATCAGGCACCAACCCCTTTCCAGAGGGAACCGGTCCCGGCGCTCCCTGCCAGCGGTACCCGGGAGGGAACCGGCTCGTTCTCAGGACATCTGCTGCCCTCTGCCGCCATCCCGGCAAACAGCGTCCCACCGCAGGCCAAGGGGATACAGCGGCTTTGGGGAAAACTCCGCTTGGGAGGGGGCATTTACATCGCGTTAGGCTGTTTTACAAGATTATTAAGTTATCCTGCAGCCCCTGCAGAGGTTGCAGCAGTGCCTGCAGGACAAGCACGAATCACGCACAGCACAGAGCTGACTGTAAATGTACTGGAAATCTAAATCATAGGATGGTTTGGGTTGGAAGAGACCTTAAAGCTCATCCAGTCCCAACACTTGCCACAGGCAGGGACACCTCCCACTAGACCAGGTTGCTCCAAGCGCTGTCCAACCTGGCCTTAAACACTGCCAGGGATGAGGCAGCCACAGCTTCTCTGGGCAACCTATGCCAGTGCCTCAGCACCCTCATTGTAAAGGGCTTCTTCCCGATACCTCATCTCAGTCTCCCCTCTACCAGTTTAAAGCCATTCCCCCTTGTCCGGTCACTTTGTGCCCTTATAAAAAGTCCCTCCCCAGATTTCTTGTAGGCCCATTTAGGTATTGGAAGGCTGCTATAAATAACTTGTGTCTGCATGACCCAGCCGATGTCACACTGCCAGAGCAGCGCTCTCATTCACAGTGCTCACAAGTGCAAGGAGCCAGCCATGTTTTGACAAGATATATTCAACCTGAAACTGTTTTCAGGAAGGCATCATGTCTATGGAAACCCATTACTGTTCCTTTGGGCCTGGGTGGACTTTGTCCCAGACCAGAGCTGTGCCCCAGAAAGCCCAGTGGGAACAGAGCTGGGCTGGGAAATGGGCAAGTTCACATCCCTGCTCCTGTGAGGGTCACAGCCCTCAAGTGATTTTGATCAAGTTGGTTTGGGTCCAAACATAAATTTCTGTTAAAACCAGGGAAATGTTTACATAGCTGTATGGATACACTAACTCCACAGCATCCATGGTCTCATGGGAATGGAGGTATGACATGAGATGCAGAGTAATAGTCTGGGAGTGGAGGCTCATGTTCGTCTATGAAGCTATGCCAGAGCCTTGCAAAGCTTTGGAAATCTGAGTTATTTTCTGATGGCAAATGGGGAAAATATTGGAAACTGAAGAAGTGTTTCCTCCCTCCCCCTTGTCAGAGACCTTTGGTGATGCCACTCTAATGACAAGAGTTATGGAGCACCAGACAACCCTGATTTAGTGAAAATTGCATCCAAGAATTTTCTGGTTGTTGTTGAGCTTCCCCAGGCTTTTATCCTTCTGCCACAGACAGCACCTACCTTTCATTACACGCAATAATAGACTTCTGGCTCCTGCAAAGCCCATTCCCTGTCACAGCAATGATCTGTCTGTCTGAGCAAGCTGGAAATAAAGCAGCTTCTCTACGTGGGAGCAAAGGGCAGCACTGAGCAGCCCTGAGCTGCAGAGACTCACCGATGTGGGCTGGCAGATGCATCGTCGCAGAAGTTTGAGGTACAAATGCTCTGAAATGGAAAGCAACGATTTCAGCTCTCAGAAAACCTGCAGCTCCCACCCAAAAGAGGTTTATGAGCATGTAAGAGGCTGCTCTTTCTCCTCACTTCTTCCTTAATTGAGTTTGCAAGGTCTTGCAGCAAAAAAGAACCTGCAGAAAAGCTGCCGTTACTGGGACGGTTGCGATCCAAGGAGCATCCATCAGGGTACAAATGGGGAGGGAGGCATGCATGGGGCAATCTGACTGGCATCCCAAGGGGCGCAGGGACACATGCCATGCACACAGCTGAGCAGCTCACTGCGGCATGGAAAGGATGACTTTATGGGACATGGCTCTCAGGTGCCTGATTCAAACTGCGGAGTCTGCTCAGGGAAGATCCCTGCATCAAGCAGAGGATTTACCCCTCTCCTGCATGAGTGTCCACATCACCCCAGCACGACAGGGAGGAACCACTCCTGCTTGCTGCTAGGTGAGTGCTTGCAGTGCTCAGAGCATCACTCCAGACAAACCAGGTGTGTGATGAATGGACACACACACGTTTCCCATCAGCACAGCACAGAGCAGAGCACAGCCCTCCCCTCCCACTCCTACAGCAGCGCACTGCCCCTCATCTGAGGCCAATTTGTGACAACAGATTTGGTTTTAGCCAAGTCGGGCAGTTTCTGAGGTGCAGCTGGGGTGTCTCCCCATGCCAGGTGATGCTCCAGGCGGATCAGTGCTGGAGAAGGTCGGAGAGGTGGAAGGGAGGCCCTTTGCAGCTATGTCTTCCTCAAAGGCCGTGGTGGAAGTGATGCTGTCAAGGAGCCAGCCTGTCCCCACCCCTGCCCTGGTGACACCCCGGATCTGTGGGCACTTGAAGGATTAATCACAGATGTAATTACAAAGGGGAAGCTCTCAGTGTGCTCAAACCTCAGTTAATCCCCGTGTAGGCGGCAGGTGACCACATTCAGACCTTGGATGTTGGTGCCTTGGATCACCACGTGCTCTGGGCGGTACAGGGCAGAGCTGACAGGTCACCGTGCCCCGCAGGACCCTCCGCTCCCTCACCTCCTCCGCAGCTCCGCGTTGTCCCTCAGGACCGGCTCTCCTGCCGACAGCAGCCTCTGGAGAAAAGCCCTCGCCTCCGTCCATGCCGCACGGCCCAGCCCCATGAAGGCATTCAGGGTTGGCTGACAGGCAAGGGAGAGGTGGTGCATAAATGACCACATTCTGCTTAACCTTCACATGCATAGAAGATGATGTCCTGCGCTTTCATCCCGGGGTTGGATGCCTGTGGACTGGGTTATGTGGTGGTGGTTGCCCAGATTGCCCATCCTCCCTGTTCATAACCACCTGCGCTGCCCTCCTCCCACCACCAGTCCTCTGAAGCAGGATCTGCTGCATGTCTGCATCATACCCCTCCTGACACACTACATCAGACCTCAGCAGCT
>JANHGB010071149.1:2368-45103 GCA_026283785.1 Coracopsis vasa
GGATGGAGCATTCACAGCTTCCTTGGGCAACCCATTCCAGTGCCTCACCACCCTTACAGTAAAGAACTTCTTCCTTACATGCAATCTAAATTTCCTCTGTTGAAGTTTGAACCAGTTACCCCTTGTCCTATCACTACAGTCCCTAATGACCTTCGCAAACCTTGCAACAAGACATTTCCACACAATACCACTAACTACACAAGACCATGGAGATGGTGGCCCTAACAGAGAAGCCTAGGTAGTTTTCTAGACACTATCATCTCTAAAAATTTCTAACATGGACCAAAATGCATGTAATGCCATATCAGTCAGAGCAAGCACAGAAAAGCTTTTTGATTGGTTTCTGCTAACAGAGGTAAAAGGGTTTATTTAGCCTCTGTGCCCTCATCCCTCCTTTCTCCATATGCCATGAGGAGTGTGGAAACCCACACAGCAGCACAGTCCCACTCTTAGCCACAACAGTATGGGCAGTGGAACTCTCCAGGTCCCCAAAATACCCAGTCTCTGCAGATTCCAATGGCTATGGGTTTTGGAGGGGTAGATCTGCGGTCCCCAGCTCCTCATTGAGGCAGGAAAGGACCTGCCCTCTGTGTTGCTAGCTCCAGAGGAGATGAGGGGAAGACAGGCTGGTTTTCCAAACTACGCATGGGATGAATGCACCTTTTACTTAACCTACCTTCCAGTCTTCACCTGACCCATTGATGCAATCCAGCTATTCCTCACTGCTTCTTTCCACCCAGGTCCCTTGCCCACCTCCCCCTGAGCAAATACAGCTGCCCCCAGGGGTGGTTTTCATGCTGCCAGAGCCTTACAGCTGCCCTCTCCCCACCTCATCAGAGCTGCTGGCTAGCTCACCCCAAGCAAAATGTGGTGCCAGCTCCATGCTCTGGCTCTAACTGGGACACTGGGAACTGCTTTGCTAAGCAGGAAACCTTTTTAATTAATTAGTTAATTAATTAAATTTGAGGAATCACCACTAAATGCTTCAGAACAGGTCAGATGCAGAGAAACTGAAGGTGTGGTGCTGCTGCTGCTACTACTCAGCTGACATTGCCAGGCTCCTGGCTGCTGCTGACCTGGTCCTCATAGGGACCTTGCCACTTGGGCAACCTAAGTGGCAGGTTTTGGGTGTCACATCACCTTATTTTCTTCTTCATCCTAGGTTTACTGTTGCAAAAGAGCCTTTTCAGCAAGTACAGGGTTGCTGGGCAACAGAGTATTGCCTGGTGGGTTGTGGGAGGGCTGCATCTCACTGCCACACACAGGAAAGAAACAATACAGAGGAAAAATCTAACTTTTGTTGGAAGAGGAGAGGCTCCTGCTCTTCCTGAGGTCCTCGGTCAGCCCTGCCCGGGTCTTGGTGCCTGCAGGGCCCGGATAAGACCTTGGCTGCCACACAGAGCGGCTTCACAGGACAGGGTGGAAGTCAGCTCAGGGTGTGGTGCAACATGATTCTTCTTAATAATGCTTTTCATTAATCACATCCAAGATAATCATTAAACTATTGCCAAGTAACCAGTACAGACTTGATATTGAACTTCTTATCACTTCAACCTCAGCTCAGGCTGGATGTGTGGATTAATAGCTAGAGCAGCTTAAAACATTTTCAATTCTTTCAAAACGAAAAATGTGCCTTTTTGAATGCTACAAAACTCCTAACGTTTGGGAGGATGCGATCACTTCCTTTTTAATGCGTTTTCCTCCTGATTGCGTGATTATGAAAGAAACATCTGTTTTGAAGTGATATGCAACAGAAAATTTTTGTTCCAGTTGGATTTGTAATGGACAACTTCTGTTGTACACTCTTGTTCTCCCCACCCTGTTTCTTTCTCCTTTTCTCTTGCTGAAAGATGAAAGAGAGAAGAGGAGAAAAAGGCAAGCAAACAAACCTCACTGCCCAGGCTACAACTACAGACAGAAAAAGGGGCCACTGAGGTGTGGGTGGTGTGAAACACCACAGCTGAGCTGGTTGAGCGTGTCTGCACTTCAATTCACTATGAGAAATGGATTTTTCGACATTTTGAATCAATGAAAATATTAAAACAGGAATAAAAAATTGACTAGTTTTTTTTTTTTTTGCTTCACCAGGAAACAATTCTATTGTTTGATAAGCCTGGATGTAATTAATCAGACGCATCAATAATCTACTCTATTAGTAATACAAGAAAA
Source organism: Coracopsis vasa (assembly GCA_026283785.1). Taxonomy (NCBI): domain Eukaryota; kingdom Metazoa; phylum Chordata; class Aves; order Psittaciformes; family Psittacidae; genus Coracopsis; species Coracopsis vasa. Next base: position 4,538 of record JANHGB010071149.1, read on the forward strand.
TAGGTATTGTTCTGTAGTTGTAGTATTTTTTTTGATTCTCCTGACTCCATTCTTCTGCTGCACAAGAGGAAACCTGTTGTTTGGAAATCTCTGCCTTTGCGTACTGGTAGGCAGCTGGAAGAAAAAGCCAGCTAGAAGAAAAGCGTCAGGCACTGCGGCCAACAGATAAGGCCAGTTCTAGTTTGTGTGAAGCTGAAATGTCAACAAATACTATCAGCTACTATGGTGTTTGCAGCATTTACAGGAAATTGTGCCAAGCAGCAAAAGTTATGGAAGAGGATCCCGGATTTTGGTGCATCAGTGTCCACAGACAGAAAACGAGATACAGGGATCTTGAGCCTAAATGAAAATGATAGTGAGAAGAAAATCTGGCTGTGCACCAGATCGGGGTGGGCTGGTCACTCCCTGCACAGAACATGCAGGAAAGAGGTGAGGGGGAGCTGTCTGGAAAGGCAACAAAGCTCCTTGTCAAGAAGCACTTGCCCTCCGTTGACGGTGGCCTTGCAAATACAAGTGGCAGTGGTGTGTGTGCTCCTGGACCACTGGTTCAGGAAAGCAGCTCCTTAGGTGGAGTTCAAGTCCACCTAACTGCAACTGAAACACTGGTGATTCTCTGCATTGTGATTTTCTTTAACAATACTGCAGCAGAGAAACAAAAGCATCCCTTCTAGGGAAAATAAATTAATCTTTCTATAGAGAACAGGAAGTATTTTCATGCCATACAATTTTCTGGAAGGCAAAGACTGAAATACCTATCCACAATATTTTTATTGGATATGTGCTATTGATTCTGTGTTTCAGCAGTTAAAAGGATTAAAAATAATGCAAACTTCTTTGTGTTGTAACTTCAGATTTTCTAATCAAATTACTTTGTGAGGCAGAAGTAGTACAAACAGAGCCACCTGCAGTAAAAATGGCGTGGCAGGGAGACACTTTTGGAATGGGCTGGCTAATGAACCAGAGCTGTTAAAATGGCAGCCGGGTTTCCAAGACCAAAGGGAAACACATTTAAAATATGGGTGTGGAAAGATTCCTTCTGAACTAGTTACCTGGTGAAGAAAAAAAATCTTTAAAAAAATAAGTCCTGAAAGATTAAAACATGACAGATGTTTGATCCAGTGGCGGTCTACTAACTTTGTCAAACCACATATTCTGTCTAGGTACCAGTTGTTTGGTCCCGATTGGTTTCTATCCATTGGATTGGAATCTCCAGTTAATTATTTTTGAGTGGGAATATGATAATCTATTTTTTTATCAGCTGTATCATCTGAGCATCTGGATGCAAGGAGAGATCAGTTTGTTTGTGAGAAAGATGTGAAGACTGCTTTGACTGACCTTGGGAGTGGTCTTGACCAATACCGAGTGTTAGGATTAGGGAATTCAAATATGAATTTTAACTGTACAAATGCACTTTAAACAGTGACTTCTATTTTCCCGTGTAACAAAGGACACAACCTATAATCTTGAACGTTCGTGTTATCATGCAACTGACACTTGCAGATGATAAAAATGAGGACACGTTTTCCACATGCATTAACAATTTTTGATATTCAGGTATCAGTTCCTCTTTGGCTGGGATCAGAGGTGATACAGACTGAGTGCTGTTGCATCCACTGCAAACATGAACAGGTTTTTAAAAACTGCCCTAACTAGAAGTATATTAATTAGAAGGAAAATATAATCCATGGAATGTATTGATTTCTTTTCCCCCATCTCTTTCTTAAAACCCTGGCTTCTATTCTCTTGTGGCTATAAAACTGGAATTTTAATGTTTTGGTAATCAGACATGTGAACTAGGCCACCTTCCTTCTCTTTAGCCATTTTCTCCCACCAGCCTCCTCCTTGCATATTATAAGAAAGAGCAATTAAATGAAGGGGACTCCTCCAAAGCCCCCCAGGTCTAAGAAGATTGGTGCAATCTGGAAAACTTTTTTCATGTAAGCATTGGTATCTGGTGTCCAACAGTGTGAAGCAGTAGAGCATATACATAAATTATATTTGTTTTGGCTTGTAGAGGGCTCAAGTACGTGACTCAATGTTTTAATTACATTGAGGTTTACATGTCTGGATCCAGATTTTCTAGGGTAGGCACCAAAATCTCTGTTAATGAAGCAGAGTAGGTAAGCGAATCAATTCCCTAAATGTGACTTAATCTTGGATCAGGTTCAGTCATGAACTCAAAGAAAGCCTGAACAGCTTATGCTGCATGAGCAGTGGTCAACCCCAGCCTGTACAAACTCCATAACACAGTCTGTAATGCTTTGCCTCCACATTAATAGGCATCTTTGAAGGCTTGTGATATGTGCTCCAGCACATTGCCAGATTAGGAGGAAAAAAAAGGCATCTCCGCATGCAGGAGACTACAAACCTGTAGCAGGAAGATATCCTGTCAACATGGGGAACTATCCAGCTGCTCTTTCCCATTCTTCCTTAATTCTCCTGTACATTAGTTATTTTCTTGTGACTTTTAGCACCTTTAGAGTAAATTGATGACTACTTTGAAGATTCTTGTTAGAAAAGAGTATACACACACAAACACATACACACATGCAGAGATTCATGAAGGTATGTGGGCTGCTCTTCTTTACATTTCCAGTTCTGGCACCAAATGAATCTGGAAGTGGAAAATCAAGAAAGGGTTAATTAATTAAAAGAAAAAGGAAAAAAAAAGCAGCAAACTTTGCCTTGTTTGCACTGTTCTTACATCAGTTTCCATGGAAATAGAAGTAGAACAAGCCAAGAGCAGTGGTGTAGCCAACTTCAGCTGCTGGCTTCTACTTCATGCTTCTGTTTCCATGGAAATAGATGCCAAATCAGCAAAAAATAAGGTAACTTGTTTTAAATACCAGAGTTTTAAAGGCTTGTCCTTATTTAACCTCAGTCAGGAAGATAACTTGTGAGGGCAGGCAGCCAGCAATGAAGTGAAAAGTTTCAATGGCTTTTTCAACTGCCGACTGCTTGTAGCAATTGAATTCAAGGAGCAGCTACTGATTTTTAGAAACATTTTGTAACTTTCCTCCATGCTGTAAATAAAATACATTTTTCTCATCTTGAATAGTCACACTAGTCTGTAGGAGGCCAAACTAACAGCTCCTTGCAAAGCAACCATGCAGCTGGCTCGTTAGACTCCTTGCCTCCAAGAGTTCAGAAAGAGCTGTGCTTTTCTCAGAATTACAATATGTGATCTACCCCCATCCCAAAAGCAATGCTGTGTGCCTCAAAGTTTTGAGAGAGAAGTAAAGGAAGGTTATGTGGGGGAATTCCTGACAGTGTTTTACAACAAACATCCCACTTTCTTTTTTATCTAATCCGAGAAGGCAAAATTTCACTGAGATAAAAGTTGACCATAACCTGTTGCTTATAGCAAAATATGGATGGAGAAGCAAGGAAATATGGACAGAGTCCAACCAAAAAAATTCTGCTGTAATTTCAAGAACTGAAATTTCATCCAAAGCTCATTTTATTAAAACTGACTTGAATAGAAAGTTATTTCAAGGGTGGAGCTTGGCTTTTGATCCTTAGCTGTTACTGTGGTGGAACTGTCCGTACAGAAGAGTATTTCTTGGTGGGAAGTTCAGAGATGAGAGTCCCATGCTCAGCCCCATTATTCATTGAGTTGCTCATAAATTTGTAGTGTTCCCAGCTGTTTTCCACCTCTCTCTTCTCCCACAACCGTCTTGCTTACATGTTCTTCAGGCATCTCTTTAATAGGCTTCAAACACACCTGGGGTCAATGGATCATGTAACTTGTGGGCCCTTTATTGGTAGCAGCTTATATCTGCAACCAAGAAGTATAGGTATATGTTAAAAAAAAAATCTTAGCTGGCATTTGTGGGGAATTAAATGCAATTCTAGTGAGACATTTCTTTATTTGCAGTATTACATTTTTCCTTTTAATGACATAAAATCTGCTCTTGCAAGGGCACGTGCTTCACACACTAAGTACATTCCCTTGGGCTGCTGAGGGAGTAAATAAATGAAGAGTGCATGCCAACCTAATTTTAAAGAAGTGGATCAGGCCTGGACTGGGGCCTCACAGTTGTTCATTTTAGGCATTATAAGAAATGTGCACATTTTCTGACTGATTTCTGTTGATCTTTTTTGAAGAAAACCCAAGAAACATCAAGACTTTCAAGGAATTTCCGAAAAAAGAAATAGATTTTTTTTTTTTTTTTTGCATAAGGAACCTTTTAAAACATGGGCAATGCTTTTTTCTTTTCTACTGTACCCATTGCCTTAAAATTCAAAGAACTTGCTCTGACTGCTTTATCAGACATTTATCGCTGCTGTTGCTGCTGTGATTTGATTGCTTCGTAGCTGGTTTTGAGCTTCTGGGGTCTTGTTTGAAGGGGGAAACCCAGCACTGTGTTGCCTGTAATTCTCATGGCATTTCACTAATATTTCCCCTGGAAAAGCTTTATTCTCTGCTGGAATGGAAAAAAATATAAGGGAAGCAATGGAAAGCCAATTCATACATTTTAAGGTGGGGGACAGGGGAGAACTGAGGGAGCCACTGCTCCCCAGGTGCTTGTACTTAAACTCTCAATGTACCTTTTGATTCTCCATTATACAACAATTCATCAGCCTTCAGGCTTGCACCAGTGCTTCCAGGCCTTCAGGTTGCTTACCTTCATAAATGTCATGCCCCTCGGCTTGCAATGGTTAAATCACACAGGGAGTAAAACAGGGGCTATTTGCCAGCTCTTCTGCAAACAGCTCATAGCACCACAGAGTGACTCAAGGGATCATGAGAACAAATTACAAGAACAGCAAGTTGTGGAGCCAAAACTAAGTAAAAAGTTTAAAGAAAAAAGAAAGAGCAAGGTCTGACATGAGGTCCTTGAGGCAAAAATTACATGTCTGCGCTTCTCTGTGAGTTTTGCAACGCTGGCAGATCACCCTTACTGCACCAGGCACTGTGGAGCGTGCCAGCAGCCCTGCTCTGGGCATCCTGATCTGCCAGCCTGCCTGGCCGTGCTGCTGCTCTCCCTGGTCCCCTGCCATCCCCAGGATGCGTGGTGGGTGAGCACAGAGCACGGTGTGGCAGGAGGGATGGAAATGTTCAAAGACAACACAGGATATCTTCTGCTTTTCCTGTAAAGTGACTGTTCCTGGAGCAGAGGCTGCTTCCATCAGGAGGTAGTATCTCACTGATACATGGAGCAGCAGCAGCAGCAGCTGCCAGGCACTTGCTGTGGGCACAGGGTGCCACTGTGCTGGGAATCTCCCTCCCCAGTTCTCAGGCCAAAAGTCACTATATGTGAAAACATCTTCCCGGAGGCACCTGATGATGTTGCATGGTGATTGAATTATATATACAAACATGATCACACGCATGCCTGCTGGTACCCCATGCTGGGCAGGGAGAAGAGAGCAGGCAGGATGTGGGGCTGCTTCTACCTACTGCGGCTGGCACCTCAGGGTACTTCTGGCCCTGGTTCCCTGTGGGAAGCCATCCTTTCTTCCTGGGTCGGGTCCCAGGTTGTCACTCATCTCGAGTCAAGCTCATTGCCCTTCAGGATCCTCCTTGCTCTTCCACTTCTCAGCGCAAGATTTTTTAGGGCAAGTCAGAGTGGATGTGCGTGATACCTTGCCCTGCGACAGCCCCCTCTGCAACCAAGGCAAGCATTAACAAAGCAAATGTCACCAAAGAAGCAGCATGGTTGCTTTGCTCCAAAACTCAGCCTTGACTGGGATGCAACCTTCGTCCAGACATCTCACCAATGGACTCGTGAATTTTCCCAGTGTCGACAAAAGTTTTAGGTTAATTTGAAGTCTGATTTGTTCATAAGCTGAGATCGTAGGGACAGTCACAGAATAAAAGGCATTTCATCCTTTTATTCCCCTCCTTCACCCATGGATGAGGCTGCCTTGTGTGCAGCTTGTATCATATACCTGTACAGCTTTTTAATTTTTTTATTGTTTGCACTAATGGTTTTAATTCTGGATGGTTTTGCATTGGAAATGAAAGGTCTGTAGCTTTCACAGCACATATGGGAGATAAAAGCACCATAATCACAGAGCAGGGTCAATGACACTTTTTCCAGGAAGATGCTAAAGGCATTATTTGGCATTAACAAAGAAAGGGATAATTAGAAAATATGCAAAGAAGGCTTATTCCTGTAATTAATTTCGAAGTTGGAAGTTCCACAGTGCTTTTCTGTTCAAAAGTGACAGCACATGAGCCATCACAAAGGGGATGTATCTTAATTGTAAATCAGAAAGATGGGGGACATAGAAACTTGTGTTTCCACTGCCTTTAAAAAGAAAAAGCTTTAATCAGGAGTTAAAGTGTATTCTGACTCTATGTGAAAAAAATACAATTATCAACAAGTATTGACACATTACATGAAAGGCAAAAGGAGGATATAGCCAAACTTGGTTTCCAGGGAGATTGGACATACCTCTCCAGAGAAAAATAGTGTTCCAAAGTCACTTGGATAGCTTGAGGCTGTGTCTATGTTTGCAGCTGCTTTTTTGCACTAATTTCCTACAATTACTATCAATCAGCCCCACTGATGGTAGCAATGACGGAAGAAGAGTTCAGCAAACTTCCTCTACCTCCAATCATTTTAACACTGTTCAAAACTGGTTTTGAACAAGTCTAAATGGCTCTCTTTTAGGAATACCAGTAGCCACAGACATCTTGGTTGCATCCTTGCTCCCACCTGGATCTTCGCCTTTTTGACAGGTAACCTCAACATCTTGCCTTGCCATAAGATCGAAAATAAGCAAAGGAAAATGGGGAGTTCTCTACAGTTTTATCCTTTCTGCCCTCCAGTCCATGGCTGTTGTCCCCATCACAATGTCCGCAGTTGCAACATGATTTGGTGCAAAGTGCCGTGCTTGTGAAGGTATCAGCCTTGCTACAACAGGTGTGATTGGATACCTTGGATAGCTTTAACATTGCTGGTTTTACTTGGAAATAGTGGATCTTCTTAAGTCACTGATGCTGCACACAGAACCATGCATTTAATATTATTTGGTTGGTTGGTTGTTTGGTTGGTTTTTTCCGGTGGTTTTGGGTTTTTTTGGCAGATTTACAGTTAGGTTTTTTGGTTTAATCTGGATTGAATTGATATTATTGGCCTTGTATCCTGGGTAGTGTTGGCTTGGCTGATGACCGGTATAGGTGAACTTAACTCTCATTGTGTCTCCTCACAACATGAGGAATTCATGTCCTGCACACACTTGCAAGTTCTCATTTGTGTACATAGTTTTAGGATTCACTTTAATAAAAATCATGCCTTCAGCTGCAGCATAGCATTTATTTATTTATACGTACCACCATTCATGTGGCAAAATTCTGCCTGTGCACACACACTTGCATGCTCTTTTTATAATGATTTTTATACTCATTTGCTCATGAGGTTGGTTAGATCTCCTTGCTTACAATAAAATCTAACTTTCTCTAGCCCTAGACCTTCAGCTTGTTGGCAGGTGAACTTGGTATCTTGCTGTGTAATTGGATCAAAACAACATAAAGGCAAGAAAATTGCATACAGGTTCTTTATGGCTTTATTATTTTTTCACAGTTCATTCAGGGACATTCCATCTTTTAGGTCCTGCTCCTGTTGTAGGTCCCACTCTAAGGTTTCTTTGCTTACTGCAAAGTAATATGTGCATATCACAGAGCTATGCACAGCAACTCAGAATATGCAGTTAGCACTCGCTGATGGCAGCGCTGATGGTGCACTGTGTATTTATTTCCCAGTGCATGGCTAGAGTGTTCTTAAACAGCAGTTTCCTTTTCTATTACTTTTTAATTTCTATATTGTGCTTTCATTAGTTGAGCTTCAACACTTTGCTCTCAAGCAAGTGATGCCATTTCAATTCTCCTGGAAATATTTCTAACACATGCAGAAATTAAAAACTTATTTGCACATCCCTTGCAGAATTCTCTTATGGAACTGCTAATGGTTTTCTTACCTCACAACTATATGCAAATACAATGTCCTGTATTTACCATTTGAATTCACTACAGTCATTGCTTAACTCAAGACAGATGAGCTGCTCTCCTCCTTCCAATAAAATTATTTTCTCCTGACATGTGTGGTTCAGTCTTATTCTTGACTGTAAGCTGGGAAAGCCACCCTGCTCACTGTTGCAAGTTAGTCTTTGGCCAGTGGTCCCTGCATACATTGCTTTGGGTACAGAGCAGATGCAACAAAGGACTCAAGTGCTGGGAAGCTGCCCCATCCTACAACCGAGGAGAGCACTTGGGCCAGCTGAGGAGCATCGAGCTGGAGAAGGAAGTGAGGCTCACAAGACAGGCAAGCAGGACGCAAGGGCTTGTCAGCAAGAGCAGTTTTCTCTTAGGACTCAAATTGCTGCTTTCCCCTACAGCAGTGTTAAAGCGCTAACATTTCTAGTCCAGATCAGCAGCTCTGCTGTCTAGTTTTGAATTTCCCTCCAATACACAACTGCTGAAGCTCCCCTCTGAATTCTCCCCAGCACCTTGTTTTTCTTTACTTTTTGTCCTTGCAAGTTATTTTGTACTTTTTGAAAGACCTTGTTCCTCAGGTTTTGTTATTTTGAAGGCAGTTTTAATTCCCTTTTATTCATTTATCTCTTCATAAAATAAAGTTTATTAACTTTGGCAGAAAAAAAATGTTTTAAATTTTAAATGTATGATTTATTTTATAAGATAGCAGCAATTATTTTTAAGTTATAATAATAGATCAAGTTCGCAGAAAGTCATAAATATGAATGTCAAGTACCTGAGGTATCTCATAAAAATACAGAAGACGACAAAGGAACAAGAGGCCTGACAGAAGAAATATAAATAGCAATTTTAAGGCTCCAGAAAATACCATTTTCCACAATATTTAGATTTAATACCAACAGACAAAACCCTTTGTTTAGAATACAATGTAAAGACACAACAGGACACAATGTCATTCTTTTACAGCCCATGTAAGATATGTAGCTCTAAACCAAAAAATCTTCAGAGTCAACTTAGTAATACAATGACTGATTTAAATTTTATGAAACATTGAAAAGAATATTAACAGATTAGTTCAAAGTATAAAATGTAATTTTTGGCAAAGATGTACACAAATTTCATCCTTCTTTGGCAATTGTAACATTTGGCTAAATATTTTTTGAAACTTCCACATTTCAAATCTTTCAGTAGTTGATCAGACTGTGGAATTAATTTTTGCATAAATCTTCTTGAACCTTTTGATTGGCTTCCCAATTGTCACTGGGAATTTGTCATAAAAATTACAGTAGCAAGCTTAAAATTATTTGAATGTCCCTAGAGTGAAGAGACAACTCAATTTTAATTTCTTTCTTGCATTATTCCTGCTCTTTGCCCTTCCAGAAGACACAGCAACATTTCAGCTTGTTATAGGAAGGAGTCCAGCTTGACTGCAGGCAGCTCCTGCCTATGGATTGACCCAAAATAGACACCTGGCTCATACTCAAGCAATAGTTTCCAAGTGAACCAGCTCACAGCTCAATCTCAGTACTCAATCTCAGCTCTCTCTTACTGACACAGACAGACTTTGCCACCTCGTTCATGCTCAGTAGCATATTACTCCTCAAGAAATATCACAGGATACTTCCAGAATAAAGCATTATTCTCTGTGAATAGACTTAACATGATCTAGATCTTCAAATGGTCTTCTGTTGTGGAGATAGACCACATTTGCTCCAAGCTCCAGGACTGTAGCTGCCCTCTTTGGCCTCTGTTGGACCACTGCAAATATCTTTAAGCCCAAGTCACCCCGGTGCTGCCCTGGTTGGCAGGCAGGAGGCAGTTCGTGCAGGAAGTGTGGTCCGTAGGCTCTGTGGGCTGCTCCTATCCCTTTTGGAAGATCTGACATGCTGCCGCAACTTATTGGCAAGGTACTTAGGACTTCAAAGCAAGAAAAATAACTTAAATTCATGGTTCTTTTTGCTGTGAAAGGGAAATGGTTTCTTACCCACTCCTCCTTCCAGACTGGGATATGACTCAGTTCCTGATAGTTTAAATACGATCAGAACCGATGCTGGATTTCTTTTGTGAGATGTGTCGTTGCTGTACTAAATGCTGAGGATAAAAATACCTTCTGCTGCAGTCTGCTGCTGCACTGGAAAACAAAAAGGACTTCTTTCTTTAGATTGACTGTTACGTAGCCGGAGGTAGACTGCTTTGCATCTAGACTTCAGTCAAATTTACAGTTTAGGACTTCCCATCTAATACAGTCTAAAATTCTTGCAAAAAGAATGAAACATTCTTGTGCAATTTGGGTAATGGTGATACCTGGTGGATATACATCATGGGCAACGGTTTCAGAGAGGCTGACTTTTTTGCTCACCTTCAAAATAAAAAATATCACAAGGAAGCACGGGTTATTTGTGGTGCTAACAATGCTTTTTTTTGAGGGTCTCTGGTTTCCTGTGGTGCCTCATCCTTAATGCCCTTTGTTGTGAATGTATTGGCACACATCCTTTTCCCAAGCCAAAAGCCACCTGGCAGTTGCAGCAGGAAGAATGTAAAGCAACATCCCACTTTCAATGGTAAATTCTCAATCTATGCATGATTTGTCATATCAATCTACTCATTTGTGATAAATTACTAGTGTCTGGACAATGCTGCAGAAGGAAAATGATTTCAAAAGTCTCTATTTTAAAACAAGGGAATATCTAAAGCAATATTCCTCCATATAGATTTAAAATATTTTTGAAAACCATAGTTTTATTTTGCCTCTGACATTACCTTTAACTGAAATGAAGAATACAAGCAAACCTGCATCTTATAGGCAAAACCCAGTAATATATATATATGTATTATATATATATAAAAAAATCATAATTACTTATTTTGGGTGCCTGGCTTTAAATACTCTGAAAGTTCATTGATTTTCGAATGTCTGGAACTAAGCACAGTCTAAACACAAGGTATCTCCTAAGGCATTTCAAGAAGAATACTCCAAAGCAGGGAACTTAATATGATTATTTGCTTTTGAAAATCTTGACTGGGAGTGACATTTCTGTTAGCTAGATCCCTTAACTCCAGGTAATACACTGCAGAGATGAACAGCCCTTCTGTACATATGTTCATGCCTTTTTAAATGATACTTTAAATGCTAAGTGCTTTAGCTCACTAATAATCCCCCAAATACTAGTAGTATCAACATACTAGTCCTTATATGTAGTAAACCTCAAGATGGCACTCTTGAACTACAGAGTTTTTCAGGGAAGCTGATTATGAATTTCTTCCAAGGGAAAAAAATAAAAAAGGAATTTAATGGTGAGTGTGAACGTGTGCAGGAATAACCAAAGCAAATATCAAGTAGAACAGCAATATCAGACTAGGACATCAATGCCTACTGGAGTTCACATGGCAAAATTTACTTGAAAGCATTGATTGCAATAAAAATGATTATTGCTAGGAAAACAAATGCTGTGAACAAATCCATAAGGTTTTGAAGCTTCATCCATTTATTTCCTTGCTCACTGTTCTTTATTCACTGCTTCCTTTTCTCTCACAGAGGATGTTTTCATATTTCCTCATGAGTATCCTGAGGTTTGCCTAGGTGTTGGTTGGATTTGCCTCAGCCGTAATACAGAACACTTGTGTGTTCACTGTTTATGCCAGTGGCAACGGTCTAGAAAAGCTGTGCCTCTCAGTTCCTCCTCCCACAGGTGACGTGTGTGCATCGGAAGGTGCTGTGCCAGTACTTACAACAAAAGTCCCTGACAGCTTTGCCACGTTTTTTCCCGCTTTCTCCTCACGCAGCATGGTGACAGAGAGAAGAAGCCCTGACACCCTACCTGCCCCTCATTTGGGTGCTGTAGAGCTAACCTACTCCTCGCTAGCCCCATGTGAGCTCCTTGCGTTTTTCCTTTTACTTTTCACACACTGTAGCACTGTCCCCTGCATCTCCACCTGACTCCTGGATGGAAGTCCTGCATGTGGCTGTAGAGAGGCTGCCTCAACACTGCCTGGGGGTTGGACGCATCTGCTATGCCATGGTTCCTGTGCAGCTATGGAGTAGCTGGCTCCAATCCCAGCACTGTGGTAGTGGTGGTGGTGAAATGCTGGCATAGGCAGGCAGACACTCCTGTTTCATGGGGTAATGAAGGCCCTTCCTCAACCCAGGCTTATATATATAAGCTCTCAGGCCTCCCAGAGCCTTTCTCCCTCTCTTCCTCCTCATCCTTCTCAAGAGGAAGATTTGTGGCAGTTCCAGAGATGGAACAGGAAGCAGCCGTGAGGGACACCATGGGTGACCATGGCTTGCAAAGACTTTTTGGCATCTTTCTCTCACAGTGATTGCTCCTCTCGCAAGAGCCTTCCCTCCCTCAGCAGTTTTCCTCGGCTGTTGCTGCTCTCCATGTTGACTTTGGAGACTCACAGTCTTGGCTGTGCTTTACATGAGGTTAGGGTCATGGCTGGCAACCACCCAGCCCACCAGCCAGGCTGCTTTGCTCGCCACCCTCGTAGCCACTGTGTCACTGTGTTGGAGCTGGCTGCTGAGCAGCCTTATGAAATCATCTGCTGACTCACCCTTCCCTTGATTGCCTAAGTGAAATCATGCCTGCCTTTAAAACTCACATTGCAGCATTACATGACATATTTATCCACTTCTTCCACTGCCATGAAATGCTTCGATAAGCAGCTGTGAGGTTTCTGGATTAAGATAGTGGTCTTTTTTTTGTTTTTTGTCTCTAGCATTTGTTTCTTCTCTGCATGCTGGAATAAATCTAAATCTGTTGAATCACCAAGGTCAGTCCTGGAAATTCTGGGAACTGCCTTCTCCAGAGCTGGTACAGGTGTGTCCCAAGGTAGGCAGCTCTGTATTTTAATGGTGTCTGTGTCTCTCACATGCTGTTTCTCTCAGGTATGTTGTGCAAGCCACAGTGGTCTGTCCACTTAGGGCAGCAGATTGATGCCTCTGAGGATGTCACATCACACCAGCATCCTTTCCTGTCATTAGCCTCCATCGCAACATGGACTCACACATTAAAAATCTCTCTGGCCACGGCTTGGTTCTACAGTTATTATGCCTAGATCAGAGACCTTATTTACTTGCACCCTATTTTGCACAGCTGCAGTGTCCAAGCCAGGCTCTGGCAAAACAGGAAGATTAACTACCCAAGACTCTCTATCAGGCAAGGGTCTGATGAGTAATGGATTTTGGAGATGGACAGAGAGAGAAAAAAATGAGTAGGATTTTGTTTATATTGAGTCAAAACACAAAACTTCTTTTATTTTGACTATTGAATAAGCCATTACACTGCATTTTGATCAATCCAAGTACTAGTTTTTATTCTGATTTCATTACTTTTTGATTCAGTGTTGGTTTTGATTCTGATTCATCTGAGACTTTAATAACATTTTTACATTATAAAATAGTAGGTTAATTTTTAATTGGGAAAAAAAAAGAAGTTGAAAGTTCTGATGTTTCCAAAATCTAAGAAAAAAAAACAAAAAAAGTTGCTTTTTCAGAAGTAAAGCATTTCAAACAGATTCTAAGAAAAATACTACTTCGTGGTGGGTTTTTTTATTCAGGAAAAGCTATTTGCCAATTATGACAAATCTTATTTCTTTCATTTTGTGATGATTATTACAACAGTAATGTAAGTATGCTTTGGTAAGTGATACACTACACCTTGCTTTTTCCATGCTACAGAGTTGCAAGAGCAGAGACATGGATACTTTTGGCTCTTCACAGACTGGTTGTCTCAAGGGCACTAAGGAAACCTTTTAAGCAAAACAGTCAAGAGGATACTTTCAGTCTCAGAAGTCTATGTTCTACCATCAGAGAACTTACTAAGTAACTTGGGCGCTTTCATGATGTGTCTGGCAATCTAACAGCTAGCTGTTTCCAGAAAGATCTGTGCTGCCAGCCTCTGCCTTCCACAGGTCAAGTCTACAGTCACACCATCATTCCCCCTGTGCCAGCACCAACACTTGGCCAAGCCCACAGCAAAGAGGTCTAGAGAGAGAAACAGGAAAAAAAAAATAGTTCTACCAGAAAAAAAAAGTAGCTTTCTGCCAGGTTAGTCCCCAAAATCTGCTTTTCATGGACCTTGACAGCTACAATGCCAGTGAGGAAAACCTAACCCTGAGCAGGGCCATCCTGAGGAGCAGTACCCCACACCATGGAGAGAGGGGACAGTTTCAGACTTGGTTTTGCACCTCTCCTTTTCCTTTCTCAGTGCTGCATCTCCGATTTTCCTGTTGCTTTCTTATGTAATTTGAATTGTTTTGGGTGCTTGGCCCTGTGACATCTTTGTATCTCTATAATGCTTTCTGAAGCATAAGTAGATCCTCAAAAGCATTAAAAAACTGTGGAATACTCATGCAAAGATGCAGCTCATCAGTTCAGATTGTTGACTTTTGGGGAAGGCTGAAGATTTCTTCTTTATTTTTAGAATGCTACATATAAACGTGTTTAACAGTCTTCCAAGTGAAAAGCATCATTTTTCTATCACTCCTGTTACACTGGTCATTTCCAGATCTTGAGTATTTACATACCCCCACATTTCTACCTGTTGTGAATAAATTCTGGGTTTTTCCATGCATAAAACCAACAAAAAATGCAAACACTCTTTGAGCTTTGACACTAGAAATTTTTGCTTTCACTAGCTGCAAGATGAAAACTAATGCTCCCCTCCGCCTTAGCCTGGAATACTGATTTGCAGGATTTCTCACTGGAGGACATGGTAGATATTTTTAAATCTTTCTTTCTCTTTAATGTGAAGACCCATCTCTGGGAAAGTTTGAAAGATCAGGCCCACAGTCATCATTTAGTCAAACTGCATAATTCTTAGGCCTTTTAATCTTTTCTCATAAATCAATCCTCCAATCCCCTTAGTCGTATTTGTTGCTCATCTCTGAATTCTTTCCAATTTTGCAATTTACATTATAATTAGGGCTTAGTGAAACTGATGAGAAAGTGATTTTTTGGACTGACTTTTATGCTGTTTGTAAATATTCAAATCTTGCTTTCCACAGGATCATGAGGGCCCCTGAACCGCGTGACAATGGCAGGGGCCTGAGTCACTCCCATTCCTGGGGCAAGGGCATGTTTTCCCAGATTCTCCCACTGTGTCTTGCTGCTAATTAGTATTCATTATCCCACTGATATCCCTGGAACTATAACTGCCTACGGCACAATTCATAGTGAATAAGGACAAGAGGATCTGCCCCAGCCTGCACCTAGTATCACTAAATCACTACCTGATTTTACTCAAGGTGAGCAGTGTTAGGCAGCAAGCAGGGCGATGGGTTTTAACTGGACTGTTTGGGGGAACATAAGGCAGAAGGCAGAGATGTTCACTGAACAAATGGCTGTGGTGGTGGAAGACATTGCTGAGCAAAACACCCTTCCTCTGGTGTTTTCGGTGGCAATTGCATGCTCTGTAGGCAGCTGGGACAAATACCTAAGTACCCTGTGATTGCTGCCCTGTGCCTCCCTTTGCTCTCAGAACTGCTGGGGTGCTGCTCACTCACGGTCCCTGTAACCACTATCGGGAACAGTGTTTATGCAAATACAGAGGGACTGAAGGTGGTTTGAAGATGGGAAACGTGAAGAAGATGTACAATGGGCAGAAAAGCAGCCACTGCCACTGCAACCACCTTCCCTGCCTCTGCTGGCTTGCTGCAGGGAGATCTGCCCATGGGCATACCTCTCCCCTACACTGCACATGGAGCAGATGAGAGAGCACACATGATCCTTCATGCTGGGAGAAGAATGTGGTCATCATAAACTTTCTCAGCCAGCACAGCTGAGTGGGGTGTATGTTATCCATAAGTAAAGGGGTGACTCAGGGTAAGGCCATCTGTGAGCCTTTGTAGAAGAAGCCTGTGTAGAGAGTCCTTGCTGTACCTCTCAGATCAGCTGCCATCTACGCCTCTCAAGGATCCAGAACTGGTTTCTGATTCCATTTTTCTACCTTAAGTTTTCCTTCTCTCATGTGATGGCTGCAAAAATTGGATGTCTGCCCCACTGGCAACAAATAGAAGGCTCCTGTGAGAGTCTTAGCTCAAAAGCAAGCTACAGAACAATAAGAAAATAAATAGCTGAATTTCTGCCTGCCTTTTCTATGCCCATAGATGTAATAGCTGTATTGTCATTTTGGTTCTGCTTCCTCTGAGTGCACATATGAGAAGCTACCAATGTATGCTTCTAGTCTCAGTTACACAAGTCGAAGAAAATTAATATTTTCATGTGCCCTCTGCTCACTTTAAATAGTTTAAAGATTCTTGTAGGGAAATATCTCATATTGCTGTTATACTGTTACTTTACAATAATGTTTTGTTACATTATAGTACCCTTTTCCTTACAGCATGGATGCTAGAACCAAAAGCAGAATGAATGCTTCCATGTAAACAGAAAGTAGGAGACAGTGCACTCTCCAATAAACCGGCAGTATCAGTGAGGGAAAGCAGCATCATTATTCTGCAAACAGGAACACAGGGAGGTGCAACTCATCCTGCTGCTGTTGCACAGGAACCAGGCACAGGGAGGTTCTGCAACTGAATCAGTCCCAGCTGCTTGACTAGAACTCAAGCAAGCCATTTTAAAAATACTTTCTCATGCATCGTGTGCAGCCCAGCCCTCTCAACCTTCTTGAGCAAAAGAGTCATCAAATTCACTAGTTGAAGCCTCAAATAAGGACTGTGTGGCTGTTTCTGTGCCACGCTGTCAGGCAGAGACCAACAAGTATATTTGCTGTCCAATTGTATCACCATGGCAACTAAAAATTATAGTCAGGAACACTGTTCCTTGTTTTTATCATGGCCTTCAGGTTCTACTTAGTGCTAACACAGTCAATTGTTTCACTATTCAAGTATGGATAGTGAAGCATTCTGAATATATTAAGCCAAAGAGCTTTTCTCATTTATCTTTCTTAAGTCGGGCCCAGAAGATAAACAAGAAAAAGAAAAAAACCCCACTCTTCATAAAGTGAACACCAAATATTCTGCAACTCTACAACAAAGAGGACTTTGTCCAAGATCCAAGATTTTTAAATGTAACTGTTAATTTTATATGATTTTATATGATGAACCTGCCTTATCTTGGATTTCCAGGAATCCACCCACTGTAGGAGAAGATCAGGCTCGAGAACCTGAAAGGTGTACATGGTACCTGATAAGATGCATCCATGCATCCTGAGAGAACCAGCAGATGAAGTGACTAAGCCACTATTCATCATATTCCTGGAAGAAAGAAAATGTCACTCCTATCTTCAAGAAAAACAAGAAAGAGGATCCAGGGAACTACAGGCTAGTCCACCTCCCCTCCATCCATGGGGAAGTGAGGGAGGCAGTAATCTTGGAAAACACTTCTAGACATGCAAAGGATAAGGTGACTAGAAGTAACTGGTGTGGATTTATGAAGAAGTCATGTTTGACCAACCTGTGATGAGATACCTGGCTTGGTGGATGAGATGAGAGCTGTACATATTTCCTGTTTTGGCTTTAATAAGGCTATCCATACTGTCCTCCATAACGTCTTTATTCACAAACTGATGAAGTACAGATAGATAAATGGTTGGTATTGTAGACTGAAAACTGCTTTCTCTGATCCACTGAAAGAGTTGTAATCAGCTTTACAAAGTTGAGCTGCATGAGAGTCAGTGGTGGTGTACCCAGGGGTCAATACTGACACCAGTACTGTTAAACATTTTCATTAATGACTTGGATGCTGGGATAGTGTGCACCTTCTGCAAGCTTGCAGGTGATACAAAACTGGGAGGAGAGGCTGACACTCCAAATGGTTGTACAGCCTTTCAGAGTGACCTCGACGGGATGGAGAAATGAGCGTACAGGAACTTTGCGAAGTTCAAAGTGGGGAAAAGGCAATTCCTGCACATGGGGAGGAACAACACCAAGCACCAGTATGTGCTGGGGGCGGCCATCTGGGAAGTAGCTTGGCAGAAAAGGACCTGGAAGTTCTGTTGAACACCAACGTGGATACTAGCCAGGAAATTGCCTTTGTGATAAGACCGAACAACCTCCTAGGCTGCATTAGGCAGAACTTCACCAGCAAGTGACCATTCCCTTCTACTCAGGATGGGTGACACATCTAGAGTCCAGTATTGGGCTCCCCAGTACAAGAAAGACGTGGACATACTGGAGCAAGTCCAGCAAAGGGGCATGAAGATGATTAAATGATTCTGAGAATTTCTACTACAAGGAAAGGCTGAGAGAGCTGGCATTGTTCAGTCTGGAGCAGAGAAGACTTGGGGGATATTATCATTGTCTAGAAAAACCCAATGGGATGGTTCAAAGGCTCTTCCCGGTGGTGCCCAATGACAGGATGAGAGGCAGTAGGCGCAAACTGAAATACAGGAAATTTCATTTAAACATAGGAGAAAAAGTCTTCTTACTCTAAGTGTGACTGAACACTGGAACAGCTTACTCAGGTAAGTTGTGGAGTCTCCATTCTTGGAGATATTCAAAACCTGACTGGAATAGCCCTGAATAAACTGCTGTAGTTCATCCTGCTTTGAGCAGCGGGTTAGACTAAATGATCTCCAAAAGTTCATTCTGTCTCAACAGGCCTGTGATTCTCTGATAGGACAGGAGAATGGTCTTACAAACTTCACAGTACTCCTTCAAAGTAATTTTCTTTATCCAGCGAGTCTACTGTTTTCACTGTGATATGTGTTTTGCTGTGTTAATTTCTTACTATTATTAATTGAACTATTATCACCGTTTATTAGATTAGTGATAGCAGGAGTAGGCCTGGAAGACAACAGTTGGGAAGGATTCCCCAGATATCAGTAGTTATTTGGATTTGGATCATGTTTTTAGTGTGCTGGGTATAAGGCCTGTAATACTCCAGAAGTGAAGCTTATATGTGAGCCTCAGCCCAGCAATTGCTGCTGGGATTGTGATGGACCACTTTTTCATTTTGTTCATCACTGTTTAGATGTGTCTTGAAAGTGATGCCTTCCCTTCATGGTAACAGAGTAAAGCCTGATACAGGGTGAGCAAACAGCTCTGTTTGCATCCAGAAGTGAGTCATCATTGGTCTCCAGCTGCTTTTCATTATCCTCTCTGGTAGGAGAGCTGTTTCTCTCACCTGATTCAGGCAAAACAAGCTGGAGTTGTAAAACCCAATGGTTGAAGCACTCCCAGGTTGTTATGATGAGATAGTGAAGAAGCCTTCAGATGACCTGTTCTGCTGGCAGGTCAGAGGGGCTGGAGCCTTTGACTAGCAGTGGTGATAAGCAGCTAGGGATAGGTTGAGGAACAGTGGTGTCTTCCAACACTCTTAAACAGAATATATGTAGACCCGCAGCACAAATTCCTCCTATATCCTTCTTTGTAACTTCTTCCACCAAAATAGAATTTAATCTGTACGCAAGACACAGAAGCTTATAAAGATCCTCCCTCAATAAGGCAGGCAAATGGAAAATTGCAGTCAAAATGACGACTGTAAAGTTAAAATTTTAAGTTCTATATCAGTTCCTTATGACCTTCAGTAGAAAGATTGGAACGCACAAAGCCGCTTGCCAGTGTTCTGATTTAAACAGGTGATTTAGGATGAAGAAAATATGAGCTGGCAAATTGCTCATCTCTTTTGTTACTTTTTTCCAAGGACTAGTATTAGAACTGGTACTTCCTGGACTGAACAACAATGCTGTGTTAACAGCTGCAAAATTACTGGAAACAACTTTGGAAATAACCCATATATGCCAATTTGCTTAGCTGTGCTTTTCTCCTGAGGTACTACCTTAATCTCTGGAAACTGTTTTCATTTAACAGCCCAGACAAGGTTCCAGCTGCTGTGACTGGGAAGGAAAACCTCAAAAATGAGAAATTAGGGTAAGCAAGGCAGATATGAACCTGCAGACAGCCTGGGACCATGACATGTGAAGTAACCCATTCACATCACTGAGATATTCATTCAGCATGTTCCTGGGGCTAATACTGAAAACTCAATGTTAATCATTGTGATGTTTCTGTAAGAGAGGAAGAGGATAATGCCAGGTATCCCCATTTCAATACCAGACACATCTTTTTTTGGTGTCATGAGTAAGTAACATCTAGGAAGAGCCATGATGTATTACCCTGCTGTGCCTCTTTCAGGGTCAGGAAGAGACAGAGCCCAAGAAGCCTGAGGTGCACCTTGATATTCAAGAAGAGCAGATCTATTGGTCACAGCTGGGTTTTCATAGGATATTATGGCTGAATATGTCTTATAACCCCTCTGTCTCCACCTTTCCAGGCAGAACTGCCCCTCTCAGATCAGCTAGTCAGTAGATCAGCTTAGCTATAATATCAAACCACAAAAGAGAGATCTGAGCAGCCTAAAACATAACATGACAATATTTTTGTCTGGTGAGCTGTCTACTGCAAATGATGCTTCATGTTGGCACCCTCAGCTGGAAGCCAGTGGTAGGAATGATACACAGTGTTTGAACACACCAAATATTGAAGCCTTTGAAATCATGAAATCATAAAATCATAGAATAGTTAGGGTTGGAAAGTACCTTAAGATCATCAAGTTCCAACCCCCCTGCCATGGGCAGGGACACCTTGCACTAACTCATGTCACCCAAAACTCCATCCAACCTGGCCTTGAACACTGAGATGGTCTTGATAAGCCCCTGGCCAGCAGCTCAGACTGTAGAATCACAGAATGGTTGAGGTTGGATGGGACCTCTCTAGGTCATCTGGTCCAACCATTCCTACCCAAGCAGAGCCTCCATACTTTAGCAGTTTGTCTATGAGAATCTTTCGTGAGAGAGTGTCAAATGCCTTACTGAAGTCTATGCCGACAATACGCACTGCTCTCACCTATCAAGCCAGTTGTTTCACTATCGAAGTTTCTTAAGTTGGTCACCCATGCCTTCCCCTTGGTGAAGCCATGCTGACTACTTCTGATGACCTTCTCCTCCTCCATGTGCCTGGAAACAGTGTACAGAATTGCCTGCCTCAAGGTTGGAGGTGTGGCTGGGTCCTCCTTCTTGCACAGGTAAATAGTTGCTCAGATTTGTAGATACTCAACTTCAGCCATTTTTAGGCTCACAAACAAAGCCTGAAATGGCAGTATTTCTAACTGTTTTCACTGACAACAGAAAGGACTAAGCCATGTTCACCAAACCAGTCTGTGGAGTGTCTCTAGCATCTCCCCAGCACATCAGGGTGCTAAGAGGTACATGCATTCAACACTTTGCTACCTGGTCAAGCTTGCAGTACAAACACAGAGCATGGGAAGTGGAGGCACAGAGCAGTGAAGTGGTTTCCACAAAGTCATGTTAGAGGATCAGTGGAAAAGTTGCAGAAGGATCTCAGTGACTGAAAACACTTTGTCACTAAGCAAGGATTTTATCAGTGTTTTTTTTTCCCCCTGAGTGATACAAAGACACTAATGATGAAGGAATTGGCTCAAAACCAGTTTTTCAGCTGTGGGAGACAGATCCTCAAATTGTGCTTGTAGTGCTGTTGGCAGGTACTGTGCTGTGCCCTGCATCTCTTGCCTAACTATCAATTAGCCCAAACTAAAAGAATAGGAGAGAGCTTAAGAGTTACAAGGGGGATTAGAAAAAAATATTCTTATTGTGGGTCTAGGAAATATTGGAAGTGAAATTTCCTTGGGAGAGATCGCTGTTAAAGATTTGATGTTGGAAGGACTTCTATACTCCATACACCACAAGAGGTCTGCTCAAGGGGTGCCAAGTTCCTATGTCAGCTTCAGTTTGGGGCATCAGCTGCCACACCTGGGACATTCCTGGGCTTTTTCTGAACAGCTTCTGCAAGCTGAGCTTAACTGATGGCACCATTAGGAGTGGAAGGCCCAACAGACCAAAAACTGCTTGCAAACTTTTGCATTCAAATGTAAAAGTGGAAGAGAACCCTTGCTCTGTCAATGCTTTTCCCCCAAACAGAGTTATTCCCAGCTATTTTACCACATCTTCTCACATTTTTTCTCTAACAAACAGACCTCTTTCTGATGGCAGATTGGTCTTTTCTGCCCTTCAGACAGAGCATTTATCATAGATATTATTACCATGTCTCCTGGAGTCTTTCCATCTGAAGACATGCTTGTTACAAACACTGTCACAGGCTACAAAATGTAATCCGAAAGAAAGGCTGACATTTTTTTGTTATATACCACTCTTTGTAGGTAGATTTCTTTCTCCACATGCTGCTTAGCTTTCTTACTAGGTCAGATCACCCATATCTCAAGACTGGTGCTGGATCCTGGTACCAGCCAGTCGCTTCCCTGTCAGAGGACCCTGGGAGCTTCTTCCCCCTGCCCTAGGCTATTGTACAATTAGGCAATTATGCAGTTCCAAGCAGAGCAGGGTGCTGCTGATGGTGGAGAAGCAACTGGTATTGAAATGGCAGACTGAAAGCAAGAGGCGAACTTCTTTCTCTCCTGCTGTCTTGTTTTCTTTTAGTTCTTTTAGTTTGCTATGAAGCAAATCAAGAGAGGGAGTAGCAGAGAATCATTTGAACAAACAGAGCCCAATATTTGATTTGGATGATAACAGTGAAAATGCCTTCTCTTGCTCTAGTGGCCAAGTGACCAACCCCTACTGCTCAGCCTTCTGTGCACTTCAGGCTGGCCACAACATGCTGGTGTGCTCAAAGTCACCAGAAAGGTCTCACCCTTGCAGCTGCCTTTGAGAAGAGCTTCAGCAGGGAAGAAGATGAGTGTGTGCATGTTTGCCTGCAAGCAAAGGAATGAGCCTGGAAGGAGCACTCCTGCAGTGAACGGGGGAGTTTCTGTTTCTGGCATAAAGTTTGAATTCTTCGCCAAAGCTTGTCACCACCGTCTAAAGCACTGGTCTGCTCTCCCTCCCATGCTGGTATTTGGCTCCTGCCTTTTTTCCTCAGCTGCTGAGAAGCTCCCCTTGACTTTGGCAAAGAAAAGGAGGTCCTGGCCTGGGGCTTGGCACCCTCCTGAGCTGGAAGGGAAGATGCTCGGGTGTCCAGAGTTCATTGGACCTGTCTCCCCTGCTGCTACATGCCCTACTGCAGGGCTCCTTGGCTCCCATGGGAATATGGACACCGCCTTGGGTGTTTAAACACTGCATGCTGTGTTGGCAAGGGCTGCCATCTGGTTAACTGCTCTCAGCAGTGCCTGTCCAAGAGGTGCAGACGCTGCTTGGGAGAGCGATAGATGCACTCAGGGAAGCAAAGGCTGATGGAGCTGCTCAGCCCTTGGAGGCAGGAGTCTGGTGGATTAGGGAGCCAGTTTGAGCTCTGCGAAGAAGAAGGAACTACTTTCAGTGTTTAAAATGTACTTAATCTAAGAAGCAGATGTAGACTGTTCTGAATTAGCCTGAGATTTGGGATGAGTTCTGGGTGGGTTTTTTTCTTTAAAGTAGGAGCTACCATAAGGTAGGGTAAGTTACAGTGTATGTACACTTTCTTTCTTTATAAAGGAACATATGCGGCCTTAGAAAATGAATATATTTTGTATTAGTTAATTAGGTAGTATTCTTCCCTTTGATGCATGTTTTCTTAACCTTTAACCCTGCCACGTTAAGGTATTGAGGTTAGCTATTTCAAAATGTACATATGCATATATATGCATGCATAGATATGGACATATGCTGTCTCCTTTTTTACTTTCCTCATTTGATGATATTACAGTTACTCTGAATGAAATCCTTTAGGAGACATTCCAGGAGAAATTAAGATGTTTCAATCAAACCAAAAAGCAAATGCAAAGGACATTTTGAGCAGAGTGGAGTTGTCGTGTAGAAGCAATTATTTTCCTCCCTACATGTATCTTGGAAAAACTCATGTATGCTCTTCTCCATTCAGGGATGAAATTTTGAAGCACTACTTCAAAGTTGCATGTTGTTAGGGGGTTTATTTGTTTGTTTGTTTGACTGGGGTTTTGTTATGTGGGTTTTTTTTTTTGTTTTTGTGTTTTTTGTTTGTTTGTTTGTTTGTTTTTTTTTGTTTTTTTTTTTTTTTAATGGGGAAGATGTATTCCTCACAGAAAATTTTCAGAGGAGCAATCAATGCACAAAATGAATTGTCTGTTGCTGGATCTGAACTGCATATCTGTACACAGGGTGTTTTTGTACTCTAGGGTACTCTGACAAGCATTGTGGCTGAATCATAATAAACAATTGATTCCCTTATCAAAAAACCACACATAGACACAAACATTTCACTCCATCTTCAATGTCTTTGACAACATAACATTTAAATACCTGAAGCAATTTATAAAGTAGTTATAATACAGAATCCATAGCCAGACTACTCGAATTTAAATATCTAAGCCTTTAAGAGATGGACAAAACCAGGTATCATGCAGTTGCATAAATGCTCCATTATCTTTGCTTTCCTTGCATTCAGGAAGAATTAATAAAAACATCCCCCGCTATCTGCTATATCCCCACCTATAAGGTGTGATTGCAAATGCTTTCAATGTGCACATTGTTACTGGGGATTAAATTTTCACATATGCATGCCAATCCCTTCTCTCCTCCCCAAACTGCGTCCTTGCTCCTGCTTATGTAACAGGTCTGCCCAGCTGGTGGAGGACTACTTCTTGGATGCTCACCCTTGTGAGGATGGGTATGGTAGAACTGGAGAGCACTGTCTCCATCTGCACTCACTCAAGGCTGGTGGAGGTCATCACTTCCACCAAAAAGCTAGGCTGGAGCTCATCTGCCTAGCCAGAGCAAATGGGAAAGATCAGGGACCCTGGTGGGTTCCTGCTGTTCCCTTAGCAAGAGCTTGCTGTGCAGTTGCACTCCTACCCCCTCTATACTGTTAATTAAATAAGTGTACTACCTCCTAATAGTTGGTGTTGAATCCTGCTGAATAATTTTCCCAAGATATACAAGGAAAAGTCTTCTGCCATGATGAAGATCTCAGTTCTTTAAACCATCCTTAATTAAATCAGCTTGCTGGCCAGGAATGCGTATTTCTGTGCTGCAAACTCCACTCATCTTTACAGCTCTGTCTTGACATAGGAGCCTCTTAATTTTGATCTTGTTAAAAGAGTTTACTTACTCAGTTCAGATGTGCAGAATAGGCATGCCTGTGATGCATAAAAGTACAAACACTTGCTGCTTGTTTTGTTTCTAAATCTTACCTAGGCATAAGCTTTTTGCTTAAATCTGAAATTTCACATTTCAAAGCACAGTCTTTGGTAAACTAGAGGGAACTGAAACTGTTAGACTTGCAATATGGAAGCTGTTAAATCTACAGGGAATGTATGTCTCTCGTTTGCATTCTCATATTTAGAGATAGTCCTCAAAAGGGAACTGGATTGAACCAAGGAGGATGGTAGCAGTGCCTAGAGATTCCCACAGTGAAAAGCTCTGTACCAACACTTGTTAATTGAAAGTCCTTAGAGACACAGTTTAAGCAGACAAAGACATAGAGAAATGAAATACTTTCCCTGAGATGGTAACAAACTGCGATGGCAGAGCCAGGCTTTAATCCCAGGCGTTGTGATTTCTAGTCCAGGGTCCTACGATGTGTCACACTGCCCCCTAACTCTTGCGGAATGCATTTCTTTCTGTATCTCCCTCTGTCTGCACAGACATACCTACATATGACATACAGAGAGAGTTCTCTGTATAGCTGGATAATTCTCTGAACATCTACTGATTTATCATACATACCACATTCCAAACAATGTGAATACTTTAAATACTTCATTTTAAATGCTACCTGCTTATTTTTCTCCTTTAGAAATATCCAGAATGTTGCATTTTTCCTTCACATTTTGGGAAAGAATCCTTTCCTGTCTGCAGAAAAAGAGGCAGCGATATTGAAATTTCCACAAAGAGAGTTTCTCCCTGGACTGTTCTTGCAGGCATTTGTGCTGAAGAGATGTTAACACAAGCCACATTTTACGTGAAATATATTCCCATTGCTCAGGGTTCTTCTGCTTGTTGCTGGCAATGCTGCAGCTTCCCACATTTCCCAGCTCTCCAAGGAACCCCACAGCAGAAATAAGGAAGCCAGGACTTAATATTTAGGCATGTATATATATATTAAAGCAAGAGAAATAACACTTTAATGTTTTCTTGCAGCACAGGAGGGGGAAAATGGAAAAGATTTGCTTTGGGACCACTTTAATTCAACTTTTTAAGTCCTGTGTAGCTAGAGTAGTCTTTCCTTGTGGCAAGGATCCAAGCAGGTGGGTGCTGACCGCCACCACTGTGTTATCCTCAGTGCAAACTCACGCAGCCCTTAACTGGGGTGTGAGCCATCACCCCAAAATGGGCAGGGGGCCTTTCTCATTGCACCCTGGCAGCAAGGAGCTCCCCTTCCAGTTATGGGGGTGTCCCCTGACCTCGGGCCAGGACAGGCTTCACTCACGCTGGCAAAGTGCTTCCAAGGTGAACCACCAGTGTTATGTAAATGCTGATTTTTATTGCTGTGGGTACAGGTAGAGATTAACTACCTCAGCTGGCAAGGGAACTGATGCGTAACATCCTTCTCCATCTCTGATCTCAGATCAAAAGCTTCAGCCTTGCCTGCCACATTCTGTTCCTGCAAGGAGCTGTGCCAGGAGGGCAATGCCAGGGGTGCTCAGATGGCATGGCCACCACAGTGGCCCCAGGTCTCATGGGCCACTCCAGCACTGCCGACTCTTGCTAACATGTACCATGGGTCTTGATGCTGTGGGAGTGCAGAGAGGAGGAGGACATCCTGGAGAGGAGGTGGGAAAGTGACGGAGAAGGACACAAAATGCCATCCCAGGATGTGCTTTTGCACAGATGTTAAAAAGCAGGAGCATCTCTACTAATTGCAGCAAACTTGGCAGAAATTAAGCCTAATAGGCCTCCTTCATATGATTGTGTGACTAAACACCAGATGCCCTAAAGGCACAAACTGACAAGGCTGTGTAAATCTTTAGTATAGTGTCTGTGATCCTTTTGACAGAGAGAGGATGCTGCAGGGCAGGCCCCTGAGCAGCCATCCTCCTGGGGCGCAGAAGCTGGTGGGGTAGGGGTGGGGGTGTTGGGGCTGCATGTTAAAATACCCAACACCAAAATAATAGAATTTTATGACATTTATGAGTGCATTTTCATAAAAACATCATTTTTCTGGAGAAGTGCCAAAGCTCCAAATACTTTCTTCCTATTTTGTTCCCCCACAGCACTTCTGTCCACTGGATGCTTTACAAATGGTCTTTCTTTGTGCGTCATGGGAGGAGAGAGTTACTCTGGATTTATCCAGGAGTGTTGTAAACCACATGGCCCTTCTCTCTTCAGCCTTATCTTTGAAATGTCTCAAGAGACATCTTATTTTTATGACTGCTCGAGGACTATAAGCCCGAGGAGCTGCTTTTGGGAATGCATATGATCCCAGTCACATCAAATGACTACATTGTGGTGTCAGTGCTGTTTGTGGAACATGAAGTAGCTGCTGGGTCCCAGCTCCTCATCTGCAGTTCCCCAAAATTCAGGATTTTGAGTCTGAAATTTCCATTTTGGCATTTTCAATAATTCAAAGATGTTTGTTAAACGGACTAATTCATGATAATTGTTCTGAGGTCAGGAAAACATACAGAAATTGCTCTTGAGAAATTTTTATCTGCATTTGTGGTGTGCTTGTTTGCCTTAGGGAACATTGCGGTACTGTGACAATGACTGTTCTCGCTCCAAAGCACAGTAAAACTTTACAATTTTAAATAATTGGCACAATACCTTTTTAGATTATGTCAGAAATACCAGGTATCAGTTTCTATAAAGTTGCAGCATTCTGTTTTGAAGTTTAAATTTATTGCTAGCATGAGAACAGTAATCTGGAGTATACCTGCAGGTCAAAAGGAAGAATTAAACGTTGTTGAAATGAAAGTTTTAGGGTTTTTCTCCCTACTTTAAAATGCCACAAAAGAGAGGTTTGAGATTTTTAAAGGCACAATTTTCTGACAGAAAAATTCCATGGAAAGATGTGTGACTAACGTTAATTATCAGGACAAATCTGGGGAATTTGAAGACGGTCAGAATAAGAAATCAAGCAAGTTTGTACTGGCAGTACTTTAACATGAGTTATTGCACATGTGAGTAGAAAGTCTGAGGGCTTGTGAAAACAACTCTGTCTTTTAGAAGATAAAGTCAGAGGGTGTTTCTCTAGACTGGTTTTGTGACGCTGATGTCTGATTCAGCCTCCTTGACCCCCTAGTGGACTTGAATTGGATGAAGCATATCACTATGCATCAGAGGAGGAAATAAGTACTTTTAATAAAGGCATATTCCTCTTTGGTGGTGGTCACTGACAGGCTTTTGAATTTGTTCTGGCTCTTCTCAATAAACAAATAGCTCACAAAAATGATACCACAATGTCAGCAGATAACTGGTTGATCTCATCCTCCAAACTACCTCAACTATTTCTCACTGTGAGCTTGGTTAGTCATTTTAGACATTCATTTACATCTGTTACATGGACTAGATTATGTTGCCATTTGTCACCAGCAACCTTGACATCAGGAATGACTGCTCTTGTGCCTGTGAGTCTAAATGTTAGAAGTTAATTAAATATGTCTCTAATGATTGCTTTTCTTATGCTGTTATCCAGAATTTTGGTCACAAGTTGAAAGAGATATAATACAGGAAAAGAGAGAGGCCTGGGAGGGATGACTTCACAGGAATGCTTATTTTCTGGAATATGAAAACGGTTTGGTAATGTAGGAGAAGCAGTAGGCTGGATGACTGGGTTTTGTGTATTAATGACTAAGTGTGTATCACACCAAAGATCATTCATTTATTGTACCCCGCAAATATGCAAGCCTAAGTCTGCCTGATGGTGACCAGTGGCAACACTTCTTGTTTCGCCTCCATCATCTGGGCTTATGACTGTGGTGGGGAGGCCTCAGTTCTATGATTTTGTTTGCCTATGTAATTATTTCACAGTTAATGGTCATGATTCCCCAGAGGCTGAAGGAATGGCAGTAGATGAGAGAAACGACTTCTACAACAACCAGCTCTGGTACCACACTACTCTGCCTTTCTCACCAACAGGGAACAGAGTTTGGGTGGACATGTCTTTCGTGAAAGAGCAGGAGGATGTTTTATCTGGCTTCACGCAGCGGCTTCTAAATTCAAGGTAAGACAGCAAAAGGTGAGTCCATGCACTGAAACTGTAATTTCAAAAATGAATCCTATAGACACTGAGTACCTCCAGCCACATCAAAGCCTGGCAATTACAAACTTCCTGGGACTTACAAAACCAATGTCTATGTTTGAGAAACCTGAGTGAGGACTTTTCTTGTAAGCATGCATTAACAAATTAGGTTCTCTTTTCCAGTGATGCCTATTTGAATGTATCTGTAGTGTAAGAAAGAAATTTAGCATAAAGGTGATTATTTCATCCTGTGACATAAGAACCTCTGGCAAGTGTCCCCAGTCTACTCAGAGATGATGTGTAAGCAGGTCGTCACAACACAAGTCCATATTACTGTGAGATAATGGATGTCATGTGCATAGCAAATGGTGTTTGATCAGTTATAGACATAGACACAGCAAAGCCAGTGCCCATTCCCTTCACGCAAAGGGAATGACATGTTGCAGATCACACACTGTATCACCATGTATCACTGTATCACTGTATCACCTCTGAAGCTGGAATGAAAGCAGCCATGATTCAAAAACCTTGAATGGGGGAGCCCTGTTATAAAATTGTCCCTGCCATACTCATAAGGAAGGAAGACTTCTATTCTTCAGCCTGGAGAAGAGAAGGCTCTGGGGAGACATTATAGAAGCCTTTCAGTACCTAAAGGGGGCCAACAAGAAACCTGGAAAGGGACTTTTTACAAGGGCATGTAGTGACAGGACAAGGGGGAATGGCTTTAAGATGATAAAGGATACATTTAAATTAGATATTAGGAAAAAATTCTTCACTGTGAGGGTGATGAGACACTGAAAGAGGTTGCCCATCTCTGGAAGTGTTCAAGGCCAGGCTAGATGGGGCTTTGAGCAACCTGGTCTAGTGGAATATGTTCCTGCCCATGGCAGGGAGTTGGAAATATATGATCTTTAAGATCTCTTCCAACCCAAACCATTCGTGATTCTGATTACCAAAGTCTAAAGAGACATGCTACTCTTCCTTAGAAGCACCATTTCTTTGGTACTAATGCTGAGTCAGGTGAACACAAGCTAACTGTGTGCTTTGTTTTTCAAGGAAGGGTGACTCTCTTAAGAGCATACAGATACACTATAGTCTCTACCACAGAAGATATGGGGTTTTTTTTGTTGTTTTGGTTGGGTTTTTTTAAATGGAAATTTTTGTCTTCTTAGTCTGGTATTTCAGACCCTTTTTGACATATAAGAAGTAAAATTTCTTACAGTCACATCTGCTAGGCTGAATATGGCCTGAGCCCGACTCTGAGCACCAAGGAGTTAAAGGAGTGCTAACTGAAAGGAAACATTTTTCCCTCATACTCCTCTGACTAGGTGTTTCTATAGCATATTGTAGAGATACTGCAATACAAGCTTAGAGATGCACCTAATTTCCTTTTGTCTGGAAAGAGGAGTTATCCTACAGTTAGGCACTTCCTCTGAAATAATTTACGGCATATGAGGAAGGGATGAGACATTTAGATCCTTCAGCCTGAAGAAGAGCAGGCAGAGGGCACCTTTTTTCTCTCTTCCGGTACCCAATAGGACACTATGGAGATGATAGATTTTCTCAGAGGTGCACAGTGATGGGACAAGAGGCAATGGACACAAGTTAGATATGAGAAAGTCTTATTAGGTATAATAAAAACATTTTCACCACAAGGGCTGTCAAGTGAAGTAATAAGTTGCCAAAAGAGGTTTCAGTCTCTGTCCTTGGAGATATTCAAAACTTAACAAGGCCTTGCACAGCATGATCTGCCTGGACATGCTTTGAGTAGTGGCTGGACTAGACAGCTCTTAGTGATCCTTTCTGATCAAAATTTTTCTGTTGCTATTATATTTTGCTGTTATTTAGCTAGTCAGTATTTCTGGATCTGGCTCTGAGTCTTTATGTGTAAACCCTGACATAAGGAGCTGATCAGCAGGATGCTGTCAAGACAAAATAATGATTAACAATTAAAACTTTTTGAAAGGGCTGGGCTGGCCCTGCTTTCATTCAGAAACATAACTATTCAGATTACAGGAGGGTAGTGGACTAGTGGTGATAGTGTAGTTGGATTTCTTAAACAGAGCTTTTTTGTATAGCTTGCAAATAGGCAGGTCATGCACACCTATTTTCTTGCTTGTAAATCTGCAGCTTGTCTGTTTCCACTATTAGTGGCAGCTTGTCTATTTCCACTATTAGTGGAAAAGTCTTAGCTGGAATTTTCAAAGGAGTTTGATTATATTCAAGTTCAATGGAAGTTGCACCTGGATCTCTATGAAGCTTCACTTAAAACAGGGCCAGTTTTGCAAAGAGGATCTAGCCTAAAGGATAGTACCTGGCATAAACCAGTTGTCTCAAGATCTCTCACATCCATGGAAGTCCTGTTTATTTTAATGAAGTCCTATTTACTTATTAGACCATTATGTAAATTAGTGTAAATTGTCATAAAATGCACAGTCAGGAGGGGAGAGACGGGGGCCATAATTTAGGCAGGCACAGTGTCTTTCCAGTATTTCCACATCGTCTGGGTGCACAGGGTCCAAAGAAGCTTGTGCAGGTGCAATTGTTCCCTGTATTGTTGTGCATTGCAATAATGCAGCTGTAGTGCTTGTTATGAAAGTTATATATAATACTTAACAGATGTCTGTTGCAAAAGTTTTTTTTATATAATTCCTATTTTTTCAATAGGTTCTTTGATAGAGACACTAGTTAATTTTATTTTTTTTATTACTACTTAGTACCAGAAATGAACTTCATGTAGGGTGGCTATAATGCTTTCCATCTGTTAGTCACGTCAATAATAAACAACAAACTCATTTGTTCTTAATTTCCCCATAACTGCACAGAAAAAACCCCAAAGCTTTGCTCATTTATCCACTGCTCTGCTGCTGATACAGAGCCAAATGCAGTCTTTATTTTTAAGTCAATGGAGCAACTACATGGATGAATTTAAGCATATTGAACAAATTACACGAAACAATCTCTTATTTTGTTTGCAGATCCGCACATGGTGTAAGGAGCAACAGAACACAGTAACAGATGCTTCTGTATTCCTTTTTTCAATAAGTCTTCAACCAAGCAGTGAAACTATTTTTTTACAACACTAAAACCCAATGCAACTAATATATTCATAATGGATTTTTATGATCCACTCTTATATCCCCAATGGCTCATTTGCAGAGCTTAATGCAATTTTCCAAAAGCTGAAAAAAATAATTCAGAGCAGCTTCCTGGTCTAAAATTACACTGATTCACTAATTCACTGTCTATAGCTTCTTGTTGCAGACAAGGCATTTTTTTTTTCCTACAAGACCCTTCTCAATAAGTAAAATATAACCCAGCTAAAGACCCCAATTCTTTAGCTGAATTCAGCAGGGAAGTGTTTAACCACATCTGCAACAGGCCTCAAGTACGTTTTAAAACTGAAGCGTATGTTTAAATATTCTCCCAGAGTAAAAAGGTTTTCCTAAACTACTGCCAAAACCAGTCAAGAAGGGCTTGTCTACCAAGAAACTGAAGAAGACGAATTACAGCACACCTAAATTAAAACATGTTTAACTCTTTAGTGCTTTTTTTAACTTAAGGGAACAGAAGCCAAGAGTCTCTGTTACACATACAAAACACACAGCAGAAAAAAATGTAACGAATATAACAAAGAAATGACCATAAGAACACCAGCCCATCTGTTCGTTATCTCCTCCAAAAATGCTCAGTCATAAGGCATTGAATGTCCGTGAATGACATGGTTGCATTGCTAAAGTTTGTTCTAATGCTTGGACATGGTGAAATCTCCGTGCTCAAAAATGATGATTTAACCTATTTTAAAGGTGATCATGAATTAAACTTCACAGACTTTTTGTAAAAAAACGCAACCTGTTGGTGTTTGATAGTTGTGGAGTTAAAAATGGTAGTTTTCTTTAAACAAAACTAATGCTTGTGACTTTTCATCTTTGACTAAAACTACATAGAGTCATAGAATCATAGAATCGTAGAATAGTTAGGGTTGGAAAGGACCTTAAGATCATCTAGTTCCAACCCCACTGCCATGGGCAGGGACACCTCACACTAAACCATGCCACCCAAGCCTCTGTTCAACCTGGCCTTGAGCACCTCCAGGGATGGAGCATTCACAACTTCCTTGGGCAGCCCATTCCAGTGCCTCACCACCCTCACAGTAAACAACTTCCTCCTTATATCCAATCTAAACTTCCTCTGTTTAACATATGTTTCACATGCTCAGAGTATTAGCAACGTACATACATCCGAATTAGTCCACCCCTCAAGACTGTGCTGCAGAAATATAAAGAAACTGGGCCAGCCCAATCTTTCTCCCATTGTAGTCAACTGGAATGCTGATAATTTTAACTGGGCCAAGAGAAGGCCCTAATTTAAGCCATGTGGCTTCTGCACTGGAGCAGATTTTGGTGCCATGGATCATGGTTTTGAGACACCCATCTGGGCACTAAAATACTTCATGTGCCAGGTGGTCCCTCAAAATGTAGGGGAACTGAAGGTAGAACTTTCCATCTCTGACACAGCTTCCTTCTCCCCATGAGCAACCTCAGCTGGCAGCACTGGGGGTCAAGAACCACACAGGAGTGGTTTATTTCATAATCTCTAGGGCTGCAGGTTCCACTGGCTAAAGAGACAATAGGTCTCACAATGAGAGGAAAGCATTCTGATGGATTTCCCTCACAAAGTGTAGATATTTGTCTTTAGTGTTAGAAGTTCTACTAGGAATTAAAAAATATATTTCAAATTGTTCTTTTGGATGCAGTACAAAAATTGCTTTTTCACAAAAATATTTTACCCAGTTATTTCCACAAAGCATATCCATATAACAGAAGCACTGTATCTGCAAAGCTGTTTAAGGATGGGTACTTCCCAAGTGCCCTCAATTGCTCCTGTTCTACTTGCCTTGACCTGTTGCATCACATTATACGATATCAAACTGCCATCATATTCCATTTTACAAGAGATTACGCTTCATTGGTGGGCAAAGTTGCTGCTTCCTGAGTGTTTGTGAGGTTTGATTAATTAGTGCTTATGAAGTGCTTTGAAATTCTTGCATGAATGATGTTAGAGAAACACTGAATATTGCTGCTGCTATACAGGCAGGTACATGATTAAAGATGTGATGTTGCAAGGTGTGGCCAGGCCTTACCTTCTCTTTGGGAAAATGTTCTGGTTTCCTATGAATTCCCTCTGGCAAGCTAGTTCAGTCTTCCAACCAAACCAGAACACTTCAATCATCCTAGGGTAGGGAAAAATAATAAAAAAAAGATTAGATGAAGGGTATTTCTGAGAACTCACTGCCTGTCTAGGATACTGCACCTCTAGGTGGTCTGATCAACTTCAAGGGCACCTTGGTGATTAAGTTCATTCTCAGACTAACTTCATTTTCTCCAACTTTTTTTTTTTTTCCTAAATCAACTAGAGCTCTTTTAATTGCTTTCTCCTCTAGGTATTTTACATAGACACCTGACTGCCTGTTAAAGCATCTTCCCAAAGCATCTTTATCTGTGATATCCTCTCGTTGGCTGGAGAGACCCACCTGTCCCCCACCCTCTCTCCTGCCCAAAGGGAGCTGTTACACATTCTATCCCTTTCCATAATTTCTGACTGTGAACCCGACAGCTCCCATCTGCTCTGGGAATTACAGCTCCCCACAGGCAATACATTCTTGGCCAAGGCAGGAAGCTGCAGGGCTAAGCCCACAGCCAGCCTTAAAACACCTAAGCTGAAGATAATTATTGTACAGCCTTACCTGGTTAAAGATTTCTTCAACTTGCTCATTGCTGCCATACTTGGCTGTGGTTATTACCATGCTGTTGTGGCCCTTGAAGAGCATGCTGCTTCATAAAGCAAAGGCCAGGATTCCTCTGCCCAATGCGCAGGTGTCCAGTGCCATTTGAGAGGCCCTAAGGCATAAGGACATCTGCATGGGAATAGCAGATATGACGCAGGACCTAAAGCAGACTGACACTCCACCAGGGTAGCAAATGGATGCCAGGCAGGCCTCTCTGTAATAGCTTAAACAACACTGGATGCCAGTGATGATGCCATTAAGATCTCCCTGTACTGTTTGACTTCCCTGTTTTCTGTAATTAATGAGGGCACTGGAAAGGATCAGTCATATTGGCCCTCTGTGTTGATCACAAACTTCACATCCTTTTCATCTTGCTTATATTAACATAATAGGCTATGATCCCCTGGAATCTTTGGTTCCAGTCACCGCATGTTGTCAGGAGTTTCATTTTTCCTGCTCTTTCTACTCATTTCACATCCTGCATCCAATAACAACTTTTTTCTGTTACCTTTCATAATAACTTTATGGCTAATTTCATACATACCT
This sequence comes from Coracopsis vasa, assembly GCA_026283785.1. Lineage (NCBI taxonomy): Eukaryota > Metazoa > Chordata > Aves > Psittaciformes > Psittacidae > Coracopsis > Coracopsis vasa. The sequence continues at coordinate 39,883 of JANHGB010071149.1, forward strand.
TCCTGCATATCATAACCTCAGTGTCATTTGTGCTCACTTACTTTCCCAAGAACTGTAAAGAAAAAAATATCAATTATTTTTGCCCTAGGCTTTAGTAGACATGCTTATCTAGACTGCAAGGCCCATGGCTTGAGTACCTGTCTCTATTTAAACCATGTGGACATTTAGCATTCATGAGGTTCAAAATAACCAGGCCAACTAGCCTTATTATATATCTAATACTGCTATTAGTTTCTTGGCTGCTGTCAAGGCTGATGCCATCTTCCTATTCTATTGTGCATTTTCAGGGACATAAATCTTACTCAGAAGTTTTTAAATGCACCAAAATATTAAAGGCTTAAATGTAAAATATCAGGAGTCTCTCACTTTGTCCCAGTGAGTGAGGTATAGCACATCTTAAAACCTGTGCCTTCCATTTTCTGATCATTGTTCTTGTCTGTGTGCCTTTCAAAAAAGGGGTTAGTAATGTACTGTGGCCATACAGTTTCTTTCATTAGAAATTAACAAGTCTGTTCTGACCTTTTCCCAGGGCTGGGCTGGGATTTCATGAGGCATTTCTTGTCAATCACTGTATTTCTTACACAGCTTGCACTCTTCTATGTGTGCTTTCAACTGGATATTCATGCCTGGCCTGTAGATACATTTCCTGGCTCATCTCAGGCATGTCTCTATCCCCAGGTGTGAAATATGTATCCACTTCATGATCTCAGCTCTTAAATCTCCTGAGATTACTGTTCAGTTGCATTTAAAACAAAATCCATGCAGTTCTTGATTCACTTCCTAGGGTGTCTGCAGGTGGGCACAAACTCCTGTGGCACTTACTCCTTTCCCTCTGGCTGACCATGAGTTGCAAATTACTTTACTTTCTCTGTCACACAGCATGCTGTTCTGTAGGACTGCTTTGTCGGCTCCATTTGAAGGAGCACAGTCAGTAGTAACTTTTCACCTCATTCTTTCCACTTTCTTCATATCCCAGGACATCATCAGTAAATGCTGCAATCTGCATCTTTACACTAGAGTTGTTTCTACTTCACTTTCCCAGGCACCCCCACATCAGCAGTTTAGGTGCTCTGCAAGCATATAATGTTTTAGTGACTTCAGTTCCACTTTTAATTTTCTTCTCTAAATAAATGCCTATTTTTAATAATCTTTCAGCATTCTCACAAGATTCCACATAATTTTAAGTGGTCAAGAAAACTCCAATGTGATAGATCCATAGTTGCGTTCATTTTCAGTTTGCCTTCATTAAAGCTAATGTTTTGTCTCCAGTACCCATCTAGAGAAGTTATCACAGGTAAATGTCATGACCCTCACTGCCTATTGTGCAATCTCTTTTGTGCAATAAAGATGTCCTCAGCTACAACATTAGTGACTGGAGACACAGTTAATATCAAATATTTTGGATTTGGAACTTCGTGCTCATCAATACCTACTAGAAGGTGTGGCAAAGGTTGTCAGGCAGCTGCATAGCTCTTCCCCTTCAGCCTGCCACAGCAACTGGTTCCCTGATTTTCTCCTAAAGTCTTTAACCACCCACTCTATCATGACAGCATACATCCACACAGAAAATAATCCATGTAAAAAGGACACAGATGGGAGTGGACAGAATGAAGGTGTACACCTGGCCCAAGCCAGGTGATTACTTTTACTTTGCCAATTAAAATCACATTGCCATTTTCCCTAGTTTAACAATAAGCATCTATTTTATATTCAGCTCTTTGTTTCAGAGCAGATGTGCTTATTCTTACTTTTTAAACTATGCCACCTTTCCTTCAACATGGGCTTAGGTTAATAAACCGTACATCAACCACTGCTTAAAAGCTGGCTTCACAGGATGATAACTGATGAGGGAATTGCTTTTAATTACTGTACAAGTGAGTAGATAAAAATCACAGTCCTAATAATCAGCTCCAGAAACTGACAGCAGCAAAGTCTCACATTTCAAATGTGGATTATTTTTTCTTTCAGCATTCGGCTACAGAAGGCAAATGTTAGTGATTGGATCATCTTCTGTAAGCAAGCCAAAGTTATGTGTAACACTTTTGGATGCTAATAGGACACAGTTCTGGCAGAGCAGAAATGAGGGTAACATTAAAGATCAGAGCAAGCTTGGAAAGGAAGAAAAGTGCTTTTCTCAATCCAGACTTTCAGAAGAACAATCATCTCACCTACATCTGCTGCTAGAACTTTTAAAGTCCAAGGACAGCAAAAGCGAGCAACTTACTTGCACAGCTATCAAGAGTCAGAGAGAGCATGAGGCTTCCCAGATTGCCTTCAAAACCAGCAGCATTTGGCCCATTACCATGCACACCAGGCTAATGTATTTTTAATAGTTCACCTCCTAAAGAGATACTGCAGGCCATGAGATGCAAATTAGCCAGTCAGAATTGAGTGGGTTTGTGCTATGAGAAATTTCAGGGGAGAACGAAATAAATGAAAGTAGGATTATAAACTGGGTTTGGTGCTCTGGTGAGAGGAGAAAAATGTGCTCACAAAGCCCAGTAAAACTTTCTTTTTCTGGTTTATTAGGTGTTTGCAAAAAAGTCTCAGTTGCAACGTACGGCATGTTCTTTTTCTGAAGACTCATCTACAGCACAGAGGCTCTGATAAATCAGCTGCTTTCTTTTTTAGCCAACTATGCAGTGTATAGGAAGCTGAGGCTTGTATTATGGCTTTGTTAAAACATTAGATGTTGCCTGAAAGTTGCCATGTGAACTCCATTTTGAATGTATTTCAATACAGGTTATTACAATAGGAAAAATAAACACTTAGCAGCTCAGGAAACCAGAATCTAAAATACTGTAGACATGGATTTGTTTATTTGTTGCTTTCCTGCTAAAGATCAGCCTGTCAGGATACCTCCTTCATGTAAATATTTAAGATGTACAACAAAACAATTCCAATAGAAAAAAAAACAAACACAACAACAACAAAAAAACAACCTCTGAAAAGGAGGATGAAGAGTTTTATTTATTTTAAAAAACATGGATGTGGCTCTTTTTGGATCTATTGAGTGTATTCTTTGATGAAAAGGAGAAATATTCTGATTGTAAAGGTGTTACAGGTAGTGAACAGCACTTAGCTCCTTGAAACCACATGTTCTATAGATTCAAAGTTACCATATTCCTTTTTGGGTTTTTTTTATGGGGCAATAATTTTAGCTCTCAAAAGTCCACATGAAAAACTGAAAATCCAGGATTTGAGAACTAGAGAAGTTCAGAATAGTAGTCATCTGGAAGTCTCCTCCTTTCATGTCGGTAAAGTATAATGTTACTTCACTCCATTTGGCTGCAAATGTAAATTACACCTTTTTTCAGTTGTTAGGACAGGATAGAAAACCACATAATTCTAATGAGTCATAAATGTTTCACCATTTTTTTCTTCGTTTAATTCATATGGTGCCAACACCTGTGAAAACAATCAGCATCATAGCTGCGTGCTCTACTTAAATTTGCTTTAGGGTATGCTTGAGTAAAAGCTTTTATATCCCATTTCTCTACATTATTAACAACATGATGCCCTGAATCATTCTATAATTTAAGTATGCTCATTTCATTCCCAGCTATTTTATTAGGACTAGAAAAGATGCTCAAAGGCTATGACAGTCTTAAAACAGACACACACATACACTCCAATTCTTGATTCTTACTGTAACAAAATATCTATAACAAGATCTTCACATTATTTTTTTATGTGCTTTGGCAGTTTTGCACCTTGAATTACGAATCTAAACTGTTAGTACAGGAGCCAAACTACAAAGCTTTCTCCCAAAAGGCTTTGCAACCATTGCTCTAAGGTGAGTTCATTTCATGAGAGCAACATCTGTGCTGAACTGAATTTTAAGCTATTGCCAGGGGAAAACACGTCTTGCTTTCCAAAGGGAAGAAAGCAGTGCTGGGAAGCCTAGTTCTGGAGTCGCTAGATGGTGCCAGAGAGGAAAACACATTGGTAACACTCCAGTCTTGCTTTAGTTATAAACTGGACAATGGGGTGATTATGTTAATCTGTAGCAGAAGTGCAGCAGGTAAAGGGTAGGATTTTCAAGAAAACTAGGAGTGAGGTTTAAAAACACACTTCAGCGTTTGAAGAAACAAGGTAGTGACTGAAGGATATAGAAAAAAGGCCTAAATCCTACTGACTTGCGATGGACATCAGACCTCTGACTACCTTAGGAACCCTTGGTAACTCCACCTGTCACCTATATAGCCCTAAATGACTTCAAACAGAACAGCTTGCAAAGGGCTTTTAACTACAATTTTATAATATAAGAGAAAGAGGCCCTGAGATCTACCTACATTTCAATGGGATTGTGGCTCAAACTTCATCTATAAAATTCCTCATCTAAACCCATACAGCTTAATAAATACAGATGAGTGAGCACAGTGCATTAAGCTGGAAGGTATAGAGACTATGGCATTTCCCAAAGAGATCCTTTCCCAAAATGTGTCCAAAATGTACATTCCAGTGTTACATAGCATATTACAAGTAACTATCCAGGGCCAATTTGTGACCAGGAAGCAAGCCAAAGCTCAGCTGATAAATGCCTCAAGCAAAATGTTTTCAGTTGTGATTCATTGCAGTAACTTCCATTGCAATCTAAAGGTGGGGACATGCTCCAAGTGGCTTGAACTAGCTAACTCAAATAGGAGAGTAATGCAGGCTTCTGCAGGGTATTTGGTAAGGAGTGTCACAGCTGAGCAACTTAAATCAGCTAAACTAGTTAATTTAATGCTTCTGAACTGCAGCCTTCTTTCTGCACTGCAGCCTTCTTTCTGCACTGAAGAATGGACCTGCCTGCATACACATGTGAGGACCTGATGGTTGAGCTGACCATTTCCTTCCATGTCTATAGAATTTCAGCACTGACTTTGAGATAATTAAAAATAAGTGGTCAGATGGTAATTTCAAATTTGGTTACTCCAGTAACCTGCACATACAGATAAGAACCTATGCCTGCGATTACACACCTATGCTCTTACTGGCAGTTTGCATGAAAGATACCAACAAGTACTAGTCAGAGGATGAACTTTCTTTTTCCTTTGCTTCTTTTCAGACTTCTTCTTAAGAAGTCCTCCGCTCAGACATGGGACTTTGGAGAACTGGTGGGGAAAAGTATGGAAACCAATCCTACCCACATAACCCTTTGTCCTGGGTTCAGCAGTAGCAGTCATTTTTCTTCTTCTTAGTAGCTGGTGCAGTGCTGTGTTTTTGACTTTCAGCC